>VXAD01001913.1:36034-123401 GCA_013399195.1 Dicrurus megarhynchus | reverse complement strand
TTTTTTTGGGTAACATTTGTGGTTTTTTGCCTTGCTGCCTCTGCATGATCCAATAACAAGCTTGTGTTCATTGGCCATGCAAGTGTGTTTATTCCCAGCCCACCAGATCCCACGGAATCCTGTGCCATGTGAAGTGATCACCTTAAAAAAAAAAGTCCTGTTCTTGTCCAAAAATAGCAGCGCTGGTGTTAGACACAGCCTGGGGCAGTTATTTTATGATATTACACATGGAAAAATATTCCCCTGAATGCTGATAGAGTTGCACAAGAGCTCAGGAAGGTAGAGTCTGACTCTCAGTGTTGAATGAAACCAGCTTTGAAAACTGTCCACCTGAAAATACCTACAAATGTAACAAATATCTCAGAGCCTAGCGTGATTTCTTCCGGCTTTCTGGTTTTAATTTTTCAGGAAAGCCTTGTAGGATGAAGCAGAGGAAGATGAGCATTTTTATCCCCTTCTGTCTCTATATTTCTAATATAAATATCTGTCCTGGTAACCTGGTTTTTTTGGGATACTTTAAGCCTGGTTTATACTGGATGCCTATAAAACTACAAAGATTAATTGCTGCAAAAAGCAGCATTTTCTAGGTCATACGTAGCCTAGAAGCTTAGTAGCCACTGAAATCTTAATTTATCTTCTTAAGTACCATAAGGAAATGCAAAATAAAATTGTTTCATGTGCTGGAAGGGGGACACCGGCCTGTGACAGGATTTCAGAGCACCCCCAAGCCACTCAAACCATGTCCTGGGCAGTAAGTAGTTCTGCAATGGATATTTTGGGGAAATGCCTTCCCTCAATAGCTGTACTATTGCTAAAATCAGTCCTTGACTTGGGACATGAGGCTTAAGTTGATGTATTTTATTTTTGTTAGACATAAAATTGCAGCTAAAGGACGGTTAAGAGTTGCTCACCTTTTATCCTTTTTATTATTTTCTGTGAGGATTATTCCTTTAGATCCATGCACTTGGCCCATTTGGAAGCAGTGGTTTATAAATTGTCCCCCCTCCCAGAAGTTTCCACCTGGATGAGGCAGAGAGCAGGCAGGAAGGGGCTCTGCCTTTGTCCCTTTCTCTTGCACATCAGCTCAGTCAAAATGTCCAGTCATTAGACCCTTTTCACCCTGCAAAGACCACAAAATTTAAGTGTTTTTACCTGTACTGCCTCAAGGACCAGGAATCAGACTGGGGTAACTGAACAAAGAATTAATTTTATATATATATATATCCCCCAACAAAGTCATGAGCAGGAGGAAATCTCTTGGTAAATCTCATTTATCCACATCTCTGTGCCTGGATCTGGAGCCAGCAGCATTAATATTGATGGATTAAATAATATTCATTAATACAAAATAGCATCAATTAAGCTGATTTCTAAATTTCTGGGATCTAAATTCCATAGGATGTTGCTCTGGTCAGCTCCAGAAGGGATTCCTAAATCAAGGGCTGCAGCCTCAAAGGAGTTTGGTAAGTTTAGGAGTGGGATCTCAGACAGAAACTCCCCTCCTTTTGTGGTCCTGAACTTTAAATTAGAGTGGACCTCAACTGGAATTGGGAGAGTGATGGGGGAAAGTTTGGGAATAATTCTGTAAGGGCAGATTCCAACTCTTAATCTGTTGCAAGCTGAGGAACAGAAGAAGCTTTAAAACTACAGGCAGAAAATAATAGATAATTGAGAGATGGGATTGAACAATGTCCATACATGCAAATCCCAGACCCCAAAAAACCCATTTTAACTTTGCATAGAGCAACATCTACTGCAAGCACCCAAGGACTCATTCTCATCCAAAATGATTTAGTTTTGTGTAATTCAGAAAGGCACCATAGCCAGTAGGAAGGCTCTGCACAGAAGACCCTAAAGGTCTATAAAAAACCAGCAGAAAACTTAGGGAAAAGAGTAAAGCAGTGGAAATGAGCAGTAGAAGAGAGGGTGCTCTGGAAGGAAATAAATCTCCCTGTAGCTGATCCAGTCCTGGGCTCACCATGTCCTCAAAGGGAGAGACTGATGGTGGAAACAAATCTGACCTCCAGAGGAAAAGGAAGTAACAAGTTTTCAAAAATAGGACCAGAAAATGAGAAAGGCTGCAATAAACCCAAGAGGATTGGTCTTCCTTGATGGCTATAAATGGGTTCTCCATTCTCAAGGGCTCTTTCCATCCTTCCCTGTCTCTCAGTGCAAAAGCCAGAGCAGAGATGGCTGGGGAGCAGAGGGGGGTGACCTTCAGCCCCATGTGGCTGCGACTGGAGAATGGTGAGGAGGAAGAGAGGAATTAAAAAGCTGCTGTCTCTATTCATAATCTCAGTTCAGGCCACTGTTTGACCCTTCAGTTAATTCTTTGCTTTTAACCCCGTTCCTTGGAGGTAGGGACAGAATCTCAACACAGAAACAAAATGAGCTTTTCCTGTGGTTTCCACTGGAGCAGATGCGGAGCATTGGCTTCCTTGTGCTTGCCAAGAAAACACCGTATTTACCTGGAAGTTTTCCATGTAAGAAACACCATGGAGAAACCTGCAGGAAAAACTGTTAAATATATAAATTAAGAGCTCTGAAGCTTGGGTTTAGGCCTGGAGTTAGAAGGGACCTTTAAAGATAATCTAGTCCAACCCCTTGCTGTGAGGAGTTTCACCTAGATCAGGCTACTCAGAGCCCCATCCAGCCTGACCTTGAATGTTTCCAGGGATGAGGCATCTACCACCAGCCCAACTTCAGCCAAAAAATATAAAGTAAAGCCAGCAGAAGTATGCTGAGAAATCATAATTATGCATCCAAATTTGGCTTGGTATTCCTGTGTCTATTGGAGGTGGTAGGATCGGGCTGTGTCTGCACTAATGGTATTAAGGAAAGTAAAAATAAATACATTTTGGCACAGATGCCTTGTGCAGGAAATGTTCTAACTTTCTTTTCCTGGTGGTCTTCACATGTTAAGAGTTAACCCCTTTCAATGTTCTGCATGTGGAAATGCAGAGGTCTGGTCTCAAAAGAGACAAAATAGAGATATGTTACATTAATTAAATATTATTAAGAAGCTGATGACCCTACTGTAATAAAGGGCATTTAACCTTTGAGGTGGATGGAATTAGGCTTTTAGCCAAGGATACTCAGGAAAAGGATAAAGTCTTTGAGTGTTTAAAATTTTGGGGGGTCCAAAGTAGTGCAGTAGGTGGTCAACACAGGCACATGAAATACAGAGGCACTCAGCAGAGCATTTCTCAGCTGGAGCATTTCTCAAGCTCGTTGTGTGTTCACACTCGAGGAGTTTAATGGAGCTGGGGATTTCCCTGGGGACGGGCACTGGAGTTTTCCCTGGAGATCAGGAAGTGGAAGTGGGCATGTGGGTGTGTGCATTGTGTGTGTCCCTCCCAAAGTGACTGCTTCCCCAAAAGCTGGAATGCTTACCCAAACTAACCCCACTGTGGCGCCTTGGCCGACCACGGCATGTGCTGGTGGAGTGTGGCTCCCCAAAAAGTCTCGTCTTCCCGCCAACTCCACCCCTTTCTGCCATCAGAGAGGAGACCATAACCACGGTGGTGAAGAGCCCAAGACAAAGGGGAAGGGTTTCTCCTGCACGTTCTCCTTCAGGTCATTCTCCTTCCCGCTCCCCACGGGTGGAGCCGACTCCGGAGCCGGTTTATGTCTCCAAGATCAGGCAGCCTGTCCACAGACACGAGCAGGAGGCAGCACCAAAGTCTGCTGCTGTTCCCAGGCTTTATGTCACAGAACATGAGGACATGCAAGGGGCAGCGGCGAGAGACGTCGTCGTGGAGAGCACAGTGGAAGAGAAGAAGCCCAAGTGGGTCGAAGTGGAAGAAATAATTGAATTCAAGGTGAAAAAATCACCGAAGCCCACAAGGAAAAGAGGCTCTTCCCCAGCAAAGCAAGAAAAAGATGACTCAGGGGTGTTAACATTCACTTTTCCCAGCTCAAGGCCGAAGCGCTCTCCAGAAGATGATCCAAACACAAACAACTCCAACAATAAACTAGTGGAACAGTCAAAATCTCTGCCAAATGAGGGTCTCTCTGAAGGTGACATCCAGCCTCTGGTGTACACAACCGAGCAGGAAGGACCTCAAGTCAGCGGCGAAGAGAGAAACTCCCCATGTGGGTCTGAACAATTAGGAAGTGATTCATTTATGGATTATGGAACTGAAGGAAAGAGCTGCCCACAGGAATCAAGTGCCGACTCTGGGCCAGATGCTGCCTCCCCTCTGCTTGCCTGTGGAGGTGAGCCTTTGGTCTTCAGTTTTGGGACAGCTGCCGGAGACCAACACGAAGTTCTGTTCTCCCTGGAGAGTCCAGAGGATAAGGAGGAGGTCGATGAAGTGGATGTGTCTTGGCCTGTTGGAGAGGAGGTACCCAAAGTAATACAGGACATCCTTCCCGAAGAGGACAACGTCATCGTGGATGAGCCAGAGGAGCTACACACAGACGACATCAGCACCCGGGACCGCAAGATTTTAACCCACAACGGCAAACTCTTAACTCTGGAGGACCTGGAGGACTATGTCCCTCAAGAGGGCGAGACCTACAGGTGTGAGGATCAGAAGCACATGGCGGAGAAGCCCTGCGAGATCTCCGTGCTGCAGACGGAGATCAACGAGCCGACCGTCGGGAAGCCGGTGCTGCTGAACCTGGTCAGGCCCGTGGTGCCCGAGCCCAGGCAGAGGTTCTTCAGCCAGTACGAGGAGCACGTTCCTGGGGGCGTGTTCGTGTCAGCCTCTCGGGTGACCGGCGTGCAGTCCGTGGGCCCCTCCAACATCTCCTTCCGCGTGAGCGATTCCCGCGGGGCTTCTCCCGGCCCCTCCTTCACGGTGAAACCCTCGTTCTGCACCGAGGTCCAGCGCTCAGCAGACAACGGGCAGTCCAGCTTTAAAACTGAAGTCTCCACGAGAACCCTCAGCTACGGGACTGTTGGCGAGCCTGTCACCTTGCACATCAGCACAGAAGACCTCTCCCAGAGCTGAGCAGACGCAAGCATAATTTTTAACACCAAAGAAAGCAGCTTTTTAAAAAAAATAGAAATAATCGAAATTGTTGCAGGCGAGGGGAATTGGTGGCAAAGATTATGAGGTAACGAGTACAAGGGAATACCTTAGAGGGAAGTGTATTTAAATATGATATGTCCAGCTTTTCCAGTCTTAAAGGGAACAGTCTGTCAGAACAGTTTGTAACTTTAAAAGCTTTGATCTAGGTGAACATGTATCATTCCATAGTGGAGCAGTGATGGGAGGTTTAGGAAAAGCCTGGTTCTTCTACCTATGACAGAAATATAGATGAAAAAGTGCTTTTTTTGTCCATGAACTTAAAAATTGTTTCATGTGCCAGTTTACGGTGTGACAAGGAGGTGAAAGTATCTAAGCTTTTCAGCATCCTTCAGCAGCCCAGGACAGGAGGTGTCTCCTGTCATCGTGTGGGCCCAAAGGTCATGAAGCTTCACTCTGCTTTGACCTTGCTCTACACTCATGACACCAGTTAGCTCTACCAAAATTTCTTCATAAACCTTTCAACATGCACAGTCTGGTTGCATTATTTTAACCTTCTGCCATATAATGAGATCTATAGTAAATATTACAAATATCAGGGATTCAAAGGGCTGCTCAGGCCTTTTGGTTGAAATCCCAGATTGACTCTAGTCAGTGGTGAAAGTCCCACTGTCATGAGGAAGCAAGAGTTTTGTTGTTCTCTTCCGCTTTACATGAAAAAGGCTATCTTTTCTAAATGACTGACATTTTTAAATCCACTTCCTAGTTGTCTGATAATGTAGCTTTCATTATTCTGCATTCTAGTGTGGTGGATTTATAAACCATGTCTTTTAAAATATAATTTACTTAACGTGCACTGAAAGATTAAAGTGCTGCACAAAATGATTTCTGCATCTGCAATCAAACATTGACACGTACAAAGAACTACAGATGTGGTCCTTGTCACTAAATATGACTGGATGAGTATTTGTTCTCCTGAACATGCCAGTGGTGAAACATTCCTGCTAACAGATTGATCCATGGTGTCCCTTATATGTGATAAGAGGAATTTACCACTGAGCTACAGCAAAATAGCAGGAGCACAAAGAAAATTTAAAATAAATGAAGAGAAAAGAGAGCTTTACCATAAATATTCAGTTGAAACATAGATCTGTTCCAAATGTATTGGGCTGCCAGTTGCAATTGCATTGTACTACTGTAACCAGGAAGGTCGAGATGCCTCGGAGAGGGACCGACTGTGGGGTTCCTCTGGAGCTCTGCAGCGGGAATGCTGCATGAGGGGGAGGCTGAGGTGCACTGAACACAGCCCACCCCTGTTGGCTTCACCAAAAATGGATGTTGCCCAGACCTCCAACAAGCTTCTCTGAAAAGAGATGAGCTCCCAGGCCTGTATCCTGGTGCCAGTTGGAGTCAGATGGAGTTTATCACTGGTCTCAGCAGGACCCAGCACTGGCCCTCTCTGGTAACAGAGATGTGGGGTCAAAAGCCCCCACACCCTGTCCCAGCTGAGCTCTGCAGAAATGTTCAGTAGAAACTGTTTTCATTTATGGTTTAGGGAAACCAGAAATGCTCAGGCACGGCTGAATTTCTCAGCAGCATGAAGAGAGAGGGTGGAGTGAGTTTCTGCCTTGGGAATGGATGGATGACGTTGGCTCCGTGTTTCCCAGCCAGGTGATGTAGGGGAGCTTGTTCTGGAGGCTTGGGGCAATATTCCTGCCAACAGGGACTGAATTCACAAAAGGTGCTTGTAGAAAAGTTATTTTTTCCTTCTGCAGCTGCACCTTGTGCTGACTAAAATGAACATATTGATTTCACAGCCTTTCACTTTCAACATCCACTCAGGATGTCGTGTGCACTACCTTCATGATACAGGATGCTTTTCCAGTGGTGAAGGAAATCAAGCTTCCTTTATGGTACTATCCCGTTTTTTATAACATCTCCTTGGTTTACACTGTTTGTTTTATAATGAAGCAATATGATGGATATATATATTAGTGCTTTTTTCATATATTGCACTGTACATTGGAAAGTAACAGACACACAACGGGGAAATGCTTTCAAAGCCAAAATTATTTCTTTTATTTTGAGCCTGACTCTGATCTCAGTTATTCCAGTATCAGTCTAGAATAATTCCACAGAAGGAAGTGGATTTGATTCAGATTTACGAAGATACTGCTGAGGAAAGAATTTGCCCTGTGATAGTCTTCAAAAAATGTAATATTCAAACAAAAGTTAATGAGGATGTGTAAAGGAATGTGGAGGTTTCCTCCTATTGTGGTTGACACTCAGGTTTTTCTAAAGAAGCTCCAAGGCTGCACTTCAGATGGTCATAGAAGAAATAATTATACTTTGATTCATTAGCTCAAAGCAATTAACATCTGTTTACATTTTCTTTTGAAATTTAAGCAAAAGAGAATCAATGGAAGGGAATTCTTAAAATCCTATGCAGGGCTCTGTTCAAAAAGTGAAAGGTTTATGAGAAGTTCATTACATATACTTTCAAAATGTTTTCCTAGAGGTTAAAAATTATGCTTGTAAGTGATTAAACTGTGTAGATAACTAATGAGATGTGTGGGGATTTATTTCCTGTAGATGAAAAGATACAGCTGTATGAAAGATTTTAATACAATGAATGTTTTCCTGAAATTCCTGGAGGTAAATGGTTATTAATAAAGTGGAAACTTCCGTTTGCTTGAGATACAAAAAGGAAAAAAACCACACACAAAAAAAGTCAAGTGCAAGATATGCTGTTAGATGCTGAGTTTGTATCAATAAATGTCTTGCATCAGCTGCCACTGAACTCGTTGGGTTTCTGTGTTCTTTGTTACAGCACTTGATATTCCATCAGCTCATCCTCTTCTCCCGCTGACTTCAGCAGGAGCTGGGTTGCAATCCAAGCATATTAATGCAGTTGGGCTCTGGCTCCTTTTTTACAGACAGCTTCAGGAGTGTTGAAGTGAAAAAACCCAGCTTTAGGGATATTTCCAACTCAGGAATCTTAAACAATTCACATCCTCTTGGGTCCTTCTCTGAGACCGAACTGGAGCTTCAAAATAAGTGTCAGTCTTGAGTTCCCAGGGCTGGAGTGAAGGAGATGTGGGGTGGAAAGGTTCAAGGCTAAGATTTTAGAGCTAGGAAAGAGGTTGTCCATCACAGGCTGTCACCACTGTGGTGTTTGTTAGTTCTATTTCTCTTGGGGGATATTAAAGCTCCTCAGCCTAAATCAGTGTCCTAAAGAAGGAAGAAAGTGGTGTGACGTCCCTAAGCAGGGAGGAAAGTGGTGGTATTAGAGCATGGGGGAGATCTGTGATTATATATAACCTCTATATCTATACACCTGTGAATATATTTCCTCATCAAGTGACACTAAACAAATCAGAGCTGTTTGTTCCAAATGCTCTTATTTTCATCTCAAACCACATCACGGTTTGAGTTTCCTCTCTTGCTTGGTGAGCAGTCGCATCATGAACGTGATCAATTGTCTTAACCTGACCTGCATTTTCTCTGTCTTCATGATTACGTGGGGGCTTCCCTAGGTCCCATCCATCCCTTTGTTGTGCCTCTTCAGGATTTGTGGAAGGTTTATCAGGCAGGAGATTGGGTGAGATGAGCTCCTGCAGTCTGTGATCCCATCCCAGCCTTCCACATCCAAACCCTGCAGAAATATTCAGATATCGTGAAGTAGGACAAATACATCACCCTGGAGCAAAATGTGGCTTTTCTGCCAGACTTTGGTGAAAACGAACAGCCCTCCCTTCTTTCCCCTGCCCTTCTCCAGAGTCACTGATGAGGCTGATTCCTGTTCACTCCTTTTCCTTCCCTGTGAGATAACGTCTTCCTCGCACGTAGGGTCTGTATCAGTGCAATGGGTTCATTTCACTGGTCTTATCCAGTGATTGGCTCTTCTTCCAGAGGGTGCTGGGACACTGAACAGGCTCCCCAGGGAGTGGTCACAGCCCTAAAGCTGCCAGCACTCCAGGACTGTTTGGATAACACTCCCAGAAACAGAGTGGGATTGTTGGGATGACTGTGCAGGGTCAGGAGTTGGACTGGGCGATCCTTGTGGACCCCTTCCAGTTGATGACATTCTGTGATTAATAAAGGTATTTTTGACAGACCAACCAATGTCGGGTTCAGCCGGGCGATGGATCCTTTGTTCCACTGTCTGGGAACAGGCAGCGGTGCACACAGCGTGGCACAGTGTCCCCAGCCTGCTGAGATACAGCTTTCCGAAGTGTTTTGTGCCAGCTTTCTTATTTTAACTCATAGCTACACTCCCTCTTGCTGGAATAAGCATTTCTTCATCACCTCCCTGCTCTAGGAGGGGAAAGGGATACCGTTGCAAATATTTCCATGGGTTGGATGGTGCTGCTGTTTTCTTTTTTGCCCTGAAGAGAGAAAAGTTGTTGTTCTTGTCTGTAGGAATGACTTCCCCCCAGTCAGAGACGGACACTACTGTGCAGGCCTCACTCCAGCGCGCTGATAAGGAGATCAAGACAGCTCTGAAAAAACTCATGGACTCGGCGTCACTGCTGGTGACTCTTCCCCCGGGCATGCGAGCAGATGGTGGCCTTGGCCTTGGTCCTCCTGGGTCTGTTCCTTCAGAGCACTCAGGGACAGCAGCCGGGCCCTCGCTGATAGTTCATGAAGCCAGTACCCAAACCCAGACTGCTGGAGGCCATGGTAGGTTTGGCACAAAGGTGGGAGATGTCCCCTGGGAGTTGAGAGACAGAAAAATGTTGAACATGCCAGTAATGATATTTTTAACCTCATTTTTCTGTGTCATTGTGTTTTGAGCAGATGAAGATTAAGAGAGGGCGTTCAGACCCAAAGAAACATGGTGGGGTGGGTTGGGGTTGGATCTAAGGTTGGGGCAGATCTTTCTGGAGACAGGAGGTGTTTGAAAACCATGTCTGAAGAAGAGTTTGGTTCATCACCTGCCCAAATTAAGGAATAGGGCATTTTTTCCACCTTTGGGGTTTTGTCCCTGGTCTTGCTTTGGGGGAGAAGGCGGGGTGAGATCCCTCCTTTACATTCGGAGAAGCCATTTGGGTTTTGATTGGGTGGGGTGGTTAAGGGTGCTTGCTTTTATTTTATTGCTTGCCATAAACAAGCTGGAAATGTCTTTATTATCCTCTACCGACTGTCAGAGACCTTCCAGGGGGTTGGGTGCATCAAGTTCACCTGCATTTCACTGGCCCTGGAGCCCTTGCAGCTCCTGTGTGACTAAACCCATCCGTGTGCGTGGCTGTGTCTTGCCAGAACAACTCCTTTTGTCTTTCTGTTGTTTTTAAAAAATCAAGGATGAGCGACAACCCTTCCACTCTTCCTCTGCTTCTGCCATAACAACCTGTCTAAGCTGTCTCTGTGTCAAGTCAGAATAGTTGTTCTCCACCACTGTCAATTTAAAGGACAATGCCAAGCGGCCTTCAGCCCTCAAACTCCAGATAATTCTTTAAAAAATAACTATTCTTGTTTAAAACTTAACAAGGATAAAAGCCGTTCATGGAATCAAACCCAAAATAACAGCATAAAAAAATGTCAGGGCTTTAAAACCCTTTTTCCTTTCTAGCAGGAAATCAACTTTGAAAATAGTCCTCTGGTGAAGTGGGATGACTCAAAAATCCTAAGTAAAAGGTCACCTAGCAGAGAAAATACAATAGTGAATGAGATGGTTTGGCAGGTCTTTCATCTGAGCACAGCTAAACATGTTATGGGAATTATTTTAATCAGATGGAGACTTGACACCTCTCTCTATGATCACATGCCTTAAATAAAAAGGAGGCAAATATTTCAATAGTGCTGGTGATAGGAAAGCACAATCCCAGAACCTGGGAGCTCTGATCCAGTAATGCCTTCAACAACCATGTTTTCCACTCCCGTAGAGCTGCTTTATGTGATTTCTAGAAACAGTGGCTCTTTTCCAAAACCAGCCAGCACCAAACATCCCTAGAGTGCTCCCTAAAATATTCCTACTTGCTGGGTAGAAAACTCCTCTGGATTTAACATTTTCTCCTTAAATGAAAAAGAGATGATGCACTTTATCCTACGGTGTAATTCCAATGGTGAATATCAAAAGACAGCCAGGTACTTTCGGAACGTGAGATCAAACCAGGTTTGGAAGCTGTATCTGATAAAATAATTAATAATAAAAGAAGAAAAATAACTGAAATGGCCATCAGGCTACACCATCTTTTGGTTTCCTCAAGCCCCAGATTCCAAACGTTGTTCTGGTGTAACTTAGAGCTGTACAAGGACATTTTCCAGTGAAGGTGCAGCCAATACTGATGATGAAACATCACTGGGTCCTCTGTAAGAGTCCATATTACCTCCATGTCAGTCACATCCCTGGGCAGGACCACCAGTTCACACTGATGTGAGCTCACTCACGTCCCTGATGCTGCCTGTGATCACGGCAGTGAGTCAGGAACAGTCCTAATGCAGAGTTTAATGGAAGAATTCATGTGTCCAAAGCTAACACTGGGTTTCCCTGGAATGCAGACTTGCCAGTGCTGGGTTGATGGTTGGGTTTGTTTTTAAAGGTCTTTTTCAACCTGAATGATTCTGTGATTCCATGATTTCCTCACAGCCATGAGCTGGAACTCAAACACAGTTAAATTATCTCCTATAAAGGCTGTGTGAACCCATGCTATCCTTCCAGCTGACCTATTTCTCCCTGTCCCTACTGCCTTTCCCACCTTTGTCTGTGTGTGTTTCCTTGCAGAAAAGTCAGTTTAGCCCAGTCAGCCAAGTGCCACCACTCTGGTGTTGTCCAACCCCTTTGCTTCCTGTGCTCTTTGCAAGTGCCAAATTCTCCTCTAACCTTCAGTGACTGCACCCAGCTGAGGTCAGGTGGACTCAGCTCTGGCACAAGGCACAACAGAGATGGCTCCAAAGGTTGGCTTTGGGTTTCGGGTGTGCTCCCATGGGTGGTGTGTCTAACTTGCCCAATTTCTGCTGCCGTCCAAAGCACAAAGGCAGGTTCCAGCTGAAGAACCAGGGGTGCCAAAGCCCAGCCCTGCTCCTTCCCGGGAAGAGGCGGCTGCTGGAGGTGAAAGCGCTCAGGAACGCGCTGTTCCCACTGACAGGTAAATACCCACCTCAATATATCCATGTGATACATGTGGATTTCTGAATGCAACAGACTTCACTGCAAGAAAAGCAAGCCCTCTGTGGTGGACCTGAACAGATTCTTGTAGGTTTGTTATTATTTTCAGAATCCTGGTGGCAATGCTTTGTGAAAGAAGGGTAAAAAAAGGTTGGAGAGAAATTAATCCCCCCCCAAACCAAAGTTCTTTTTGTATTAATTTTAAGCAAATAACTCTCTGTGGTTAAACAGATCGATGGTGGGGTGTAATCCTGCACCTCTTGTATGTGGCTATGCCATGATCTTTTCTCTTGGGTTTCTTGCAAGACCATCACCAGATGCAGGGGCAGGAGGCTGGTACAGGAGAGAAGGAGACGTGGTCTGGGACGTGCACAGTGAAGTTTATATCGAGACCACAGAAAGAACTCGTGTGTATAAGACTGAGGAGAAGACTCCAACAAGTAAGATTAAACCCTGTTTCCTTTTCTAAATCCCATGATTGTCACTGTCTTCTCTCTTGGTAACAACTCCTGATGACTGTTTTTATAATATTCCAATTTTTTGAGTGGTAACTGTTTACTAAACAAAAAGTAATAGGTAAGTGTAAAGAAGCCTAAAAGCAATGCCAGTATAGAGAACCCCAAATATACTGCTGCTTTACCTCTTGATTTGACTTTAAACTACAGTTACATCCTAAATGGCCTGTCCTATAAATGCCATTTGAGTAACTCCACCTCTGCCAGCACACTGGGAATGAAGTTGCAGTGTTGTGCATGCAGCAAACCCTTGTGTCTCACCAGGTCCTCCCTACATGCAAGTGACAATAGAGGATGTGCAGGTGAACTCTGGGGAACGTGCCAAATTCCAGGCAGTCATTGAAGGAACCCCTCAGCCCACAGTTTTGTGGTTTAAGGTGAGTGCAGACTCTTCTCTGGCTGCGAGTGAGGACTGTGGGAGGGACTGCAGTGCACTATTCCACAGGGAATTTCTCCTGCTCTTTCCTCCCACACCTCTCACACTGGCTCTGGATTGTGTCTGTAGAGCTTGTGGAACCAGCTGTTCTCACTGAACCACCACCTGGGCATCCCACCCTGTGCTGTCACCGTGTCACCCTGGATCCCTTTGCAGAGAGGGCAACCAAGGTGGCTTTAGGGACCAAGAGGAGCAGCAAGGGAGACTGGTCCCACCTGAGTGCCACTGAGATGATGTGTGCTGCAGTTTGGGGGCAGGGATGGGATTGAGGGGTTCATTCCCATTGTCAATGTGACGTCCAGGCTCTGTATCTTTCCTGCAACTACTTGGTAAAATCAGAGTGACTAAGGACAATGAATATCCCATAGAAAGGAGGGAAATAATTTATTATTCCTTAGAATATTGTTGTCGTATCTTGCTAGAGCCTCCCTTCCAGGCTGAAGAGCCCCAACCTGCCCTGTCAATCCTCATCTGGAAGCTCTTACAGAGGACACAGATGATGATGTAGCAAAGAGTACCACACCACGGGCAAACCAAGGATTTATCAAATGATGCTTTATGTCTTATCCTTCATTTCTTCTCTAATAATTTCTAGTATCTGGTACCTTTTAGCTCCCACCAAGCACTTAGCTGGTGCTGCCATGGAGTGATTTACTCAAAGTTTAGTTACAGTTTAATAAGGGAAAGCTCAGAAACAGAGATTTTATGTGGGAAAACAGGACTGCATCAGTTCACATTTACAGTATTATATACATATATGTACCTATTGTATTGTATTATATATTTTTTTTATCTTGCATTTTACTGCCACAGGGACCTTTTGCAAATGCTCACAATCTGCTCTGTGTCCCACACACTCCATCCTGCCCCTTTCTTCATAGCAGTTATGAATACACAGAATCATTAAGGTTGGAAAAGACCTCCAAGATCATCGAGTCCAACCTCTGACAGAACACCACCTTGTCAACCAGACCCACATCCAGTTGTGTCTTGAACGCTTCCAGGGATGGTGACTCCACCACTTCCCTGGGCAGCATTTTGTCTGTGAGGTTTGCTAACCTAAGCAGTCTGTGTTGTAGCTCTGCTCCCGTATCTTGTTTCTTGAAGAGCGGAAACATCTGTTTCCATCTTGGCTTTTCCAGTGCCAAAATGTCATTTCCTTCCCTCAGGGCACTTCACTGCTGACAGACAGCGACAGGGTCCATCAGGGGAAGGAAGGAACAATGTATTTCTTAGTCGTGGACAGTGCTGCCTTGGAAGATGGTGGTGTTTATACCTGCGTTGCCAAAAATGCAGGAGGGGAGGTTTTGTGCAAAGCGGAGCTCGTTGTACGTGAAGGTAATGTCACTCTCTCAGCTGGGAAAGTAATGCCATCCTCTCAGCTGGGAGGGCAATGCCATCCTCTCAGCTGTGGAGGCAATGCCATCCTCTCAGCTGTGGAGGCAATGCCATCCTCTCAGCCAGGAAGGCAATGCCATCCTCTCATCTGTGAAGGCAATGCCATCCTCTCATCTGTGAAGGCAATGCCATCCTCTCACCTGTGGAGGCAATGCCATCCTCTCAGCTGTGAAGGCAATGCCATCCTCTCAGCCAGGAAGGCAATGCCATCCTCTCACCTGTGGAGGCAATGCCATCCTCTCAGCTGCAGGAGTTGCTTCCACTGCCATGGCAACATGTAATTTGTTGCATTCATGTTCTGGCACCTGTATGGCACCTGCTCTGTATTCCTGTGTAGCATTTATATAGGGCCAGTATGGCAGGATCCAGGATAAAACAGAATCCCAGAATGGTTTAGGTTGGAAAGGACCTTAAAGATCATCTCCTTCCAACCCCCTGCCATGGGCAGGGACACCTTCCACTATCCCAGGTTGCTCCAGACCCCATCCAACCTGGGCTTGAACACTGCCATGGATGGGCCAGCCACATGGGCAACCCTAAAGTTCATTTAGACACATTCTGTTATCAAACAATTCCACTTAATTCTCTGTAGAAGTTTAGAGGACCCCTCTAATTTTTCCTGCCTTAAATTGTCCTGTAATAACTCTGCACACTATTAGCAAGGCATTGTTGTCTGAATTTTCACCCTTATATTTTCCTTTATTTCCAAAGCTAAAAAAGACCAAGAAGGAAAGAAAGTGGCCACCAGGAGAAAGCTCCATTCCCATTATGAGGTTAAGCAGGAGATTGGAAGGTAAATGAATTTTCCAACTCTACAGCATCACTGCCAGGGAATATCTCATTGCCCATCTGAGCTGCTGAGGCAGCGGTGGGTCCTGAAAAGTCTGAAAAGGTGGAAGTAAAGGCAGAAGTGGGAGGACACTCCCAGGTGTGCTGGGAATGCTTTCCTGAGGTTTCAGGTAGAGGATGGGACAGTCCAGGCAGCTCCAACCAGAAAAAAACCATCCAAAGGCTCACAGATTAGTGCCTGGGCCTGGCTTCTTGGCAGTGGGAGCATCCCAATCCCATCACATCAGGTCTGTCCCAGGGATCCAAGAGCATCAGCCTTTGCCAGCACGAGCCTGCATCACCTGGAACAGCTTTTCCCGTGATGGGAACACGTTGCTTCGCTTTGGAGCCAGCCAGGAGAGGGCAACAGCACCTCACACACAGCAAAATGAGCTTCTCGTGCCAGAGGATGGAAGCACCGAGCAGCAGGGAGCTGTCAAAGGCCAGGGTGTGGGAAATTCTCTGCCCAGGTCTGATCAGGGCTTGTCCTTCGATTCCTGCACAGGGGCTGCTTCAGCTTCGTGAAAAGGGTGGTGAACAAAGGGAACAGGGTGTCCTGTGCCGCCAAATTCATCCCTCTGCGGAGCAAAACCAAGTCTCGAGCCCATCAAGAGAGGGACATTCTTGCCCCTCTGTCCCACGACAGAATTACCAGGCTCCTGGATGAGTTTGAAACACGAAAAACACTGATTTTGATTCTGGAGTTGTATCCTTTTCTGTGCAGTTGTCTGAGGAGGCCGGGAAGTACTGGGTAGAGCTCATTAATTAAATATCTAAGCAATTAACCACTTTTTGGTTTTTTACCTGAGACAAAAGGACAAACAATCCTTCTCTGCACTGCAGGATAGCACAGTTCTGTGAGAGCTCCACTGCAGTCCTGGGCTTCTGCTGGGTGAGAAAAATCAGAGTTGTGTATACAAGTGCGAATGAGTTATTAAGCACCAAAATTCTTTTCTGAAACATCTGGAAGTTATGGGCTCGGTTTCCATGGGACTCAGTCTGGGTGAGCATGAGGGAAATGCAGAGCAGAAACCCCAAAGTCAACAGGCAGATTTTAGAAGAAGTGATACCAGGTTTAGAGCAGCCCAGTTCGGCAAGGAGGGCTCTGCTGCAGCAGAGACTTTCATGACCCATCACAGTGCCTGAGATCACCTCGAGAATTCTGCTGTTGGCTGGATGGAGGTGGTTCCACAACCAAAATAAGCTTTTCCACGTGGTTCTGTTGTCCCTTAATGCCACTGTCAGATGCTCCAATGAAGAGCTCCTGGACCGTTTATTCAAGAAGAGTGTGGTCACTGAAGCTGAGGTAATTTCTCTCTCTCCTTTGAAAGCTCAGAGTTGCTTCCCTCTGCATTTTCCTTTTGGAATACGAGAAATGTCTTTGAACCTGCTTCTGTCGAAGCAGAATCTGCCATTACAATGTGTTCCTATCAACTTTCATTGCTAAGCTGGCTTTCTTTGGGGAATAACTGGAAACAGCCAGGGGGTTTGACCACCAGCATTGCATTCAGGCTAAAAAAAAGATTATATTTGCTCTATTTTCATAATTTCTTTACTATCTGTCATCTGGAGCTCCTGTATCTCCACTTACTTAATACCACTTTATCCCCTTATAACTATATTCTACCTACTCCTTCTCTGTCTTTAAAAGGAAAGCTGAAATTATGGCTTCTAAGGGATTTTTTTGAGATCCTTGGTGTTAAAAGTTTGAAATGTTTCGCATCTCCCCTTTAGCAGCCAGGTGTCTAATATGTATTGGTAAAATTGATTTTTTTTTTTTTTTAGAAATTCTCAGAGGGAAACATCATAGAATCATGGAATGGTTTGGGTTGGGAGGGACCTTTAAAGATCAAATCTTGGTGAAATCAGGGACCCTCCTATTTACTCTCACAGTTTAATAATTGTTTATTTAATACTTGTTTAATAATTGACTCAATTCTTAGGTCAAACTGTATATCAAGCAAATTTTGGAAGGAATCAAATATCTTCATGACAACAACATCCTTCATTTGGACATCAAGGTAACGTGCAAGGGAAGGTCTGGCTTTTCCCAGCCTCTTGCTGGCCAGGGAATGGGTGTTCTCTGTTTGAATTATTCTTACAACTGAAAATACTCCCTGCTCTCAAGAAAAAACTCCTCCATTTATTTTTTTTCATTCAATAGCCACTGAATATCCTCATGGTTTATCCTGAGAGGGAAGACCTGAAGATCTGTGACTTTGGATTTGCCCAGAGGATCACACCCGTGGAGCCCCAGTACAGCAAATACGGCTCTCCAGAGTTTGTTGCCCCAGAAATTGTTTCCCAGTCACCAGTGTCAAAAGCAACTGATATCTGGTAATCTCTCATTTTCCTAAAAAGCTTTTCCAGGCCCTCAATGGCCTGAATTTCCATTAGCTGTTAATTAGTAAATGGAGCAGTGATAATAACACAGCGTTGAAAGCGAACGCTGACAATCCAAAAGCCATCAGGGCTCTTTAAAGCTCCTTCTGTCTAATTATTTTCAGCCATAGTTGAACTCTGACTGCTAATTAATGCAAAGGAGCATCTTAGAGGAGATGATCTCTATTCCAGGCAGCAACTAGAGAGAATGATCCTAAAGGTCTTTCTAGAAAAGGCAAACAAACTCAAAAAACCCCACATATTTTCAGTCTTTTTCTCTGTCTGCACTTTAAAAATGGAGGATTGCTTGAGAACAATTTTTAAAAATATTGAAGGGGGAAATGAATGGAAAAAACAATAGCTTTTGGGATTTATTATCCTTGAAAGGTGAGAAGAAAGTGGTCTTGCTGTTCCAGGCTGTCTAGTGGCAGGAAGAGGGGCTTGAGAAGGATGGATAAATAGTGACAAACATGACATTTGTGTTCCCTCTCTCCTCAGGGCTGTTGGAGTCATCACATATTTAAGGTAAATAAATCCTGGAAACACTCCCCAATAACCCTTTGTCCCTCAGAACCCTCCAGTACTTTCAAGTGAGGGATCTGAGTGGAGCATTCAGTCCTTCCATAATAAGGACGATTTATTTTGTGGTTTCCTCCTTTCCCGATTGTTCCTCACGAACATTGCAAGTCCCAGGCATGGAGTCCCTCACGTGTTTAAAAACCCCGTGTAAGCATTTGTGCTCCTGTCATTTGAACAGAAAATAGAAGTCTAAAACCCATCTCCTTTCATTTTATGGTGTTCAATAAATAAGCCTCACGTGCAAGTCTCCGTTTGCTGGGGAGAACGACAGGAAAACTCTCCTAAATATCCAGAACGGGGAAATTTCATGGACCATTCCTGATGTTGTTCACTTGAGTGAAGATGCAAAGGACTTCATGAAAGGGATCCTGCAGCAGCACCCCAAGTGAGTGCCCTCCTGTGCGTCCCTCTGTTGGTGTCTCAGCAGGCACGGCCCAGCTCATCATTTGGATTGAAAAGTAGAAAGCTGAGTGAGATGTGATGCATTTTCCCCTAATTCTTCTTTATTATTCCCCATTACCCAACCCACAACTCGGATATTTGCCAAATTGGCCTCTCTCTGGTGGGGTGATGTCCTTCCTCCCTGCCTGCACCCGGCAGAGGCGTTTCTGGAATGACACAGACGAGTGGGAAGAGCACGGACTGGTACGGAGGGAGTTCTGCGAGAATTAAATAACATTGACCACATTCATTAAGCAGTTTCAAGTACAAAAGTTGGCTCGAAGGCATATTTACAGGCACTTGATTTTAATTGCATTTCTACTCTTTCTGCCTGCTGCCAAAGCTATTTTCACTCTGGCCACCTAAAGAGGCAAAGTCACTCTCAGGGCTGCTCTGGACACCCTTGAACCCCTGCAGAGAGCCATGAGCTCTTCCTGAGGATCTGTGGGGAGTGTCAGACTGAAAAAGGAGGATGTTTTCACCTCCAGGGAAGGAAACCTTGGGTTGGAAGCTGCTGTGTCTTGTTGGCTTCTCATCTCTCAACCTAAGCACACACCCCAGAGTGTACATGGGTGTCCATGTGCAGAAGCACCCTCAGGAAGATCAGTGGCTGCTGTTGGAGGTGATTGCCTACTAAAATGTTGATCTGTTCTCTTACCAGAGCCAGGCCGAGTGCTTTGGACTGTCTTTCCCACAAGTGGTTCATGGTAAGTTTGTCCTGGTCCTTGATCAGTCAATTTTCCCCAATATCCAACCTAAACCTCCCTGGTGCAACCCGAGGCCATTTCCTCTTGTTCTATCATGTCAGTACAGAAAGGAAACTGGCCTTGCAGACCAAAGTTATGGTTTATATTCCAAAGCCTTAAATCACTAAGGAGAAGAGCTAAATTCAACAACAGCAAAAAGGATTTAATGACATGTATTGAACAGGGCTTGCTTTTAGCACTGAAAAGCTGATTTTGTCTGCAATTTAACCATGGAAGGACTGCAGCATTTGATCTACTGTAACTTTCCTAAATTAAACAACTGTCTAAAGAGAGAATTCTAAAAAAACCCACAAAAACTTCTCAAGCAATGAAGTCAGGATTTTTTAACCAAAGATTTTCCTCTCATTCCACCTGGCAGCATAATGTCCCTCTTGAAGCAGCTCATTTCATTAATACCAAACAGCTCAAATTCATTGTGGCTCGGAGCAAGTGGCAGGTGAGTTTCTCTTAATCTGTGTTGGTTCTGTTTAGTTATATCTATTTTTAATTGCACCTGAATCTTTGAAAATCTTTCAGGCTAGGACAGTGAGCTCAGCAGAGATCTGAGCATGGCTGAGAGTTGGGAATAAGCCCAGGAGAGATAGGTGTGTCAGGAATTAATTATCTAGACTTTTTCTTCCTGGAAGCCCATGCCAGGTCCCTGTAAGACTCAAGGTTGTGTCTAAGTTAGGTGCCTTCAGCTGCCTTTGCAATTGGAGCTGAATTCCACACAAGAAAATGCCTCTTTTCCTGAAGTTCTCTAAAATAATTGGATTGATTGCCTTCTGAACATGCCAGTTTCTCTCTGCTGGTTGGAAGGAGAGGCCCAGCTTCAACTGAGATGCCCCACGTGGCAGAATTCAGAGCAGAGGAATCCCACCTCCTACACTGTCAAAGCTCTTCTGCTGGCTTAAGTCACTGTAGGTTGTATTGCAGCCGAAGGATTTAAGGCCATTTACTCCAGTGAGTCTCTCATCTGATGTATTCCATCAAAAATTCCTTTCCATCTGTTTTGAGTGGCCAGATTGACTTTGGAAGTCTCTAACAGAGCCCTGTTTCCCTCAGTCACAAGAGCAAGTGCGTTCCCTGAAGTCAATTTAATTTCACATCTGTGAATGAGGGGAGGGGAAGATTTGGAGAGCGAATGAGGCCTGGATTGGTGACATGTCCAGAGGGTGGCAATGTCTAATTAGACTCGTGGGTGAGGTATTTAGGGGTGCAGGAGTTCACTTTGGTGTGTTTGCTTTACCATACTCCCACCGTGTTCCCATGTCCTTGTGCTGTGTCTTGTTTTCCTTCTCAGCGCTCCCTGATGTGCTACAAATCCATCCTGGTGATGAGGTCCATCCCAGAAATCCTCGAAAGGACCCACGACAACACCTCCCTGGCCATCTCCCGACACCTCATTGAGGAAAGCACTTCATCCAGCACCAGCGGCTCCTCTTCGGACAATGAGAACTCAAATTTCCCCAAAAAGAGGCACTTTGGCTCCACCCCTGAACTGCACTTGCCCGTATTTGATGCCCCGAGCTATCCCGAGCCTCTGAAACGTGCAAGTGAACGGGAGCACTCCAAAGCCTCCATCCCTCCAGTAAAACCCATGAGGAGGAAATACGCTTCCATGAAGGCTGAGGTGGGGGACAAATCACCCACGGAAAGCAAAGAGCTCATGGCGAGTATTTTACAGGAGACAGAGGAGGGGCTCCAGCCCAGCCTTCAAGCAGAGCCGTCCCAAAGAGGTGGTGCTGCTGAGCCTTCATCCCTGAGGGCTTCCACTGAAAGCACATCGCTTCTGCATCAGAAAGAAAAACCAGACACATCTTTATCTGAAAAGGACAGAGTTGAGGAGGCAGGGGATGGGACAGAAAAGCCATCTGCCTGTGTTCCCAGGCAGAGTGTCATTAAAAGCACCTTCTACAGCCAAGCAACCGAGCTGCCTGCAAGGCCACCTTCCTCACCAGGCAGGGAGTTCAGAAGGCACCTGGACAGAGCCAGAAGGACTTTCAGGAAGGCTGGGTATTCAAAGGTGCCCCTCAGTGGCCTCCGTGAACCCCTCCTTGAGCAGTTTGAACTGGAAGAAGAAGAAGAAGGAGGAGATGATCGCAGGGAAAGCCTGCTGGGATCCTTGACCAAATCCGCATCGTTTGACACTGCCAGGAAGCCACCACACCCTGCCATTGCTGGTGCCAGCCGCAGCCGCTCCCTGGATGACTACAGGCTGAGAGCCTCCAGATCCTTGAGGGAACAAGATATTTTGGAGGAGGACTGTGATGTAATGTCCCAGGAGAGCTGCCCTGAAGGCAGCGATCACTGCGACATTTCCGCAGGGCCTGGCAAGGGAAGTTCTGCAGACGCAAGAGAGCAAGGGGACATCAGGAGAGCCAGCAAGGACTGCTCAGGAGAGAAGCCCTCTGCCTCCACACATTGTGAGGGAAATGGGTGCCCACCTGCTTTTGCACAACAGGTAGAGGGACTTCCAGTGTCACCTCACAGGAGTGAGAATAGGAAACGTTTACTGAGAAAGTCAAAAGCCACTGAGATTGAGGAGGACGTTGAATGTCTGGAAGGCAAAAGCCCCATTCCGACTGCCCAGCGCTCAGGTGTAACAGCACCATCAGCTCCAAAACATGAGAGCACGGAGGGTAAATCCGCCTCTGGCCGTGCCTCTGACTCTGCTTTTCAGGAGGGCAAAGAGTCCATTTCAACCCTCACACAGTCGGAGAACACCTCCAAGTCATCTCCTCCGAGTAAGGGAGGGGTGTGTCTGCCCCAGGAGTCTGCTCCCACCAGCACCCACCCGGATCTAACGGGTGGAAGCTTGCTTATCAAAAGGGCAGCCCCAGCCTCACCTTGGAAAGACAAAAGGCAGAAACATTCAGATGAAAAGACTTCTGCTCATTGCACTGCTGAATCTGAACCCATGGAGTGTGAAAGCTCCGCTGTTCCAACACAACAAACAGACACTGATTCGCTTCCAGTACTTAAAGGCAGAAGTCAGGAGATTCCTGGGAAAAGTGTTCCAGCAGCTACTGTCGTGGTGGGCAAACGGCCAGGTACCCTCACAGCTGGTGAAGGTGCTCCTCAGAAGCGGAAGGTCCATAAAGAGGCGAGATCTGCTGTCCTGGAAGATGCAGGAGCGGGTGTTACAGGAATCACTCCACCATCAGCCCACGGTGGTGAAAGCCAAGCACACAAGAAGGGTCCTGTTCACTCAGACACAGCATCAGCTGTCCTGAAGGGAGAGCAACTCGCTGTTCCCAAAATCCCACCACCAGCATCAGTGCCAGCTCCGGTCTCAGATGGAGCACAGCAGGCTCTCAGCAAAGAGAAACTTGCTGCTCTGAGGAGTAAAAGCCCAGCTGTCACAGAGGTTGTTTCCAGTTTGGCCCATGAAGGAGCTGAACCCCTGAAGGTTCCTGAAGGCCATGGCTCAGAGCCTGCTGAGAGCAGACACCCAGCCAGAGCTGTGTCCTCCCAAAGCACTGTCCTCCCTCAGGTCTGGGAGACTGAAAATCAGAAACATCCAGAGGTGTCACTTGACAGTGGGATGAGATCTGTTGTGACAGCAAGTGGAAGCCGAGCAGCTGGACAGGCTGTGGCTGCTCCTTTCCCCAAGGCTGGACATGGGGTGTTTGAGGAGGACAGGGCTGGGATTTTGGATGGTCTGGAGAGTGGGAGCCCAGGTGCATTAACTGCATCACAACCAGAAGTTGCTCCAGCTTCAGCTTATGACCTGGAATATGAGGAATATCCAGAGGTTTATGGTGAGGATGGAGGCATTGCCTCAGAAAGTGGAAGATCCGATGCTGGAAAAGCTGTCCCACCACTGCTCCGCAGGGATCACGGTCAGGAGCTGCCACATCACAGATCTTCTTTTTACAGTGACGAGGAGTCTGCTGTGCTGGAGGGTTTAGTGGACGAGATGGTTTCCCTCTCTGAAGAGATGAATGTTTGGGCAGAGTCAGTTTCTGGAGAGAAGGAAAGCAGGAAGCACGTTTCTCCTCGCAGAGAGATGTTCTACAAAGGCAGCCAAGCACACACGGACGCCTCCTTCCCTTCCATCCAACAGGGTGGGAGAGGAGAAGTCTCTGAGCTGGATGAACTTGCAGAACCCTACCTTGCCCTGAGCGAGGAGCCAGGAGTCCTGGAAGGGCAGGGAGCACGGACAGCTCCTCATGAATGTGAGCACCTGGAGGATTTGGCATTTGAGACCCCCCCTTCCAGCCGAGAGAGCATTTCCTCAACAGAGAGCCTGGACACTGGAAAAAGACCCATCCACGTGCCAGTGATCAAGGAGACTGGCAAACACCCAGAGGTTTCTCTGGTGAAAATCAAAGACCTGGCAGATGAAACACCCAGTCTTGGCAGTGGCCCTCAAAAATTTGACATCTCAGAGGTGGAGCCTGCCTATTTGAATTTCTCGGATTTGTACGACATTGTCTATTTTCCGTTTGAGTTTCTGAGCTACAAGAAGCCTTCACCCAAACCGGTTCCTAGACGGTTTATGCTTCTTGAAAGGGCAAGGTCCCCTCCCTCAGGACATCTCCATAAGGATAAACGATTGTGCATCAGGGAACAGGAAGACAAGAACAGGAAGAACCGTTTGGAAATAGCTGAGGATTCAAAGGCAGCTAACTTATTAGCCATGGGGAAAGGGGCAGAGAGCCATAAAGAAATGTACAGCTCCCAAAAGTACTCCAGTGGGAAGCAGAAAAGCTCCTTCCACACGAAGCCTGGGCTCTTTAAGCCGTATGCAAGATCTCACTCAGTGGAGCAGTCGGTGGAGCAGAGCCTGAAGAAGAAAGTAAAAGCTTCTGTTGCCCATATTTCAAGAATCCTAAAAGGAAAGACGTCTCCTGAGCCAGAGGAAGGTAATTATCTCACTCTGTTCCTTCACAGAGAGGTGCTGCTTTAACTGGGCTCTGCTAAAGCTGCCTTTTTCATTTTCCCCAGCATATTTGAAGCTGTGATTAGACTGGGATTGCAAATCTGGCTATGGCAGGTTCTGAAATCAGCACTCTCCACTATCAGGTCTCTGTCAGTGGCTGGCTTCAGTGCAGAGTCAGCTGGGTTAATCCACCGATGGAAGGGGCTCAAATTCCCTGTTTGAGGTTGCACAGAAGCAGTTCAGGGCTGGGTGATGCTTTCCTTGCTGCAGTTATCACCTGACCGTGGCAACTCTCTAAGGTGTAAGTGACTGGGAGAAGCTGAAGTCGCCCTGGCTACTGGACATCAGAATCTGTCCTTTCTTCTCTGCCATCCCTGGATATTCCCTGTTCCTCCAGGACACTGTTCTGTTTGCAGCAGCTGTCACAGCCTTCCCTGTTAATCAAAGGCCGGTTAATAAGGGAACCTGTGACTGTTTATGTGTGAAGGGAGAACTGTCACTGCAAATGGATGCCACGGGGAGAAGGATGGCCTTGAGTGACTTCTCATCCTTTCTCACGACAGAGTTTGGTGAGCTGGGAAGTGAGGCAGCAGAAAAGGAGCTGTTAATAGGGGCTGAAGGATCTCTGAAGAGGAAATCAGCACTGCCTTCATTCAAGCTACCAAGCCTCATCCCAAAGGAGAAAGGTATTGCTGTGGCAGGAGTAATTGGTTTGTTTTACCCCCAGAGGGTGATTCAGAAAAGCTGAACTTGCTTTTTCCCTGGGAAGTCCCCCCTTGACTCCATCAGGAGCATCTTCCGAGGTCAGGTTACTGCCCCAGCATTCAGCAGAGCCCAGACAAACACTGGGAAGGGCAGGTGTGGGAGGCTGGCAGCCCCTGGCCACTGTGGAGAAAAACCCCAGAGAAACACAGAAGAAAACCTGAGTTCCCCCTTTTCCATGGAGATAGGAGCAGATTTGATGATGCTCTATGGGTTTTTTCTTTTTCAATATCCATCTTTCATGTCTCCTTCTCACTTCTTGTGTTGTCTTGATCATAGAATCATTTAGGTTGGCAAAGACCTCTAAGATCATTGAGTCCAACCATCAACCCAGCACTGCCAAGGCCACCACTAAACCATGTCCCCAAGTGCCACACATCTGTTAAATCCCCCCAGGGATGGTGACACTTTCCTGGGCATCCTCCTCCAATCCTTGACAACACTTTCCATGAAGACATATTCCCTAATATCCAACTCAACCTCCCTTGGTGCAACTGGAGGCCATTTCCTCTGGTCCTATTAGATCCCCTCATCTTTGCAATTCCACAATTTAGTTTTGCTCCCACATTTAAGCTTGGCCAGAGGAACACCCTTGCTGTGACAGGGTCTCTCTCTGCTCTGAGCTGTTCTGCTGCCTTAGCTGTATCAGGGCTGGGCAATGCAGATATTCCCCATGGATTTTCCAAGATCCATCTGGATCTGTCACACTACACCCATGGGTGAACAGGGTTCCTTCACCTGCGTGCTCAGTGCCTGTGGGATTCTCCAAATGGTGGTCAAAGGAATGGCAGACCACGAACCAGAAGAGCTCTTGACCCCATTAAAAGTGCTTTCTGGTGTCCTGCAGGGATTTGTTTTCCACAAAGCTCTCCTGGCTATTCAGAATCACTGCTTTTCCTCCTCTCTGCAGCCCCCTTGTTCGTTGAGGAGCTCATGGACCAGGCTGCGGCCGCCGGACAGTGCGTGACGCTCTCGTGCCGGACGGCAGCTCACTCCTCCCTGCACATCAACTGGTTCAGAGGTGACACTGCCATCCCTCCTGAGAGTCCCTGACCTTCAGGACAGGGCTGCAGGGACAGCTTTAAACACCTTGGTATCAATTTGCAGGGTACTTATCTCTCCCATCTCCTGCTTTCCAGATGGGATACCTGTCCAGAGCAGCAGCCGGATCCTCATCTCATCCACGCTCAAACACTTCCAGCTGTTAACGATCCTCTCTGTCAATGCTGAGGATTTTGGAATTTACACCTGCGTGGCCACAAACTCCCTGGGCTCAGCATCCACCTCTTGCGTCATAAGGAAAGCAGGTGAGAGAAGGAGTAGCTACAGAAATAGGTATTTCAGTACTTCTGCCTCAAAATGTGACTTGTGAATACCTTTGAGGTGAGATTTCTGCACATGGGTGCAGAGGAAAATCTTTCCCTTGCTGTGGTCCACAGCCTGTGCAGGGTTCACTCCCTCTTCTTCACTCTATTTTCTCTCCCGGATTAAGAGCCACTCCAAGACAAAATCTTAGTGCTGAGTTTAAGTTAGGGTTGATTAAATTGCTGTCCCACTAGCTGTGTGTATATATATGTACACATTAAAAATACATACATGTTTTACATATAAATACAAATAATATCTGTAGCTGAGACGTGCTGGGTGTAGAGTTTTGGGTCACTGCAGTGCTGCTGTTAACACTCATGGGGTTTGTGCCTCCTCTCCACAGAGGTTCCCCCCAGCCCTCCACCCCCTGACATCGTGGAGGTCCACAAGGATGGAGTACAGATGGTTTGGAAACCTGTGGAAACCAACACCCCTGTCCATTACACTGTCCAGTGCAAGACTGAAGGTAAAGCGCTGTCCTCGTGCTTTGCAAGGAACACCTTGGTTTGTACAATCCCTTCACCAGCTGGGTATTTTATTTTTATTCAGAAACAGCCTGATTTAACTCCTGAGTTTAGAGTTAGGAATGGAATTCATTCTACACTTCAACAGCCATCATTTAGCCATCTAAAAGTTAGGGGTTGTGCTGGTTAAATCAGCCTGGAATGTGCATAATCATACCAAGGCTTTGTATGACTTTTGCTAAAGTGTGAATCAAACAAGGCTGTGTGGAAGCTACAACCAAAGAGTGAGCAGCTACAGGTGAAAATGCCTGGTCTGATATTCAGCTCTAAATAATCTGACAAAATCAGACACTAATAAGACAACGTCATCCCAGGCTCAGGCTTTCTGCACAGTCTTGGAGAAAGATGGTTTATCAAACAGGCAATTCATCCTCTGCTGAACAGCTGTGCTTTCTTTTCCCATGGGCTATGGAGGAAGCTTAGTGCAAAGAGCCAGGACAAGATAACCAAATTTTGGCAAAACTGCATCACCCCTTTGATATTCTCTTTTGAGGCTTGGTCCAGAAGCTGATGAAAGTCAGTGGAGCAGTTAATCATGGAATGGGTTGGGTTGGAAGGGACCTTAAAAATCATCTAATTCCAGCCCTCCTGCCATGGGCAGGGACACTCTCCACTAGCCCAGGCTGCTCCAAGCCCATCCAACCTGGCCTTGGACACTTCCAGGGATCCAGAGGCAGCCCAGCTGCTCTGGGCAGCCTGTGCCAGGGCCCCAATACCCTCTGAATAATAAATTCTTCCTGACATCTAATCTAACCTTTTCCTCTCACAGTTTAAAGCTGTTCCCACTCATCCTGTCAATATCTGCCCTTGTCAAAAGTGGATGTTTTCCTGTTTAGTTGCAAAAGCTTTGTATCAAATCCCCAAGGCTGTTCTGCCTCTCTTGGGAGGGTTTTTCTGTTGTTATTATCAGTGTGATGTCTGATAGCAATTCCTGCTGCAGCCACACAGACACAGCCCTTTGGATTCAGCTGCTCCATGTTCCTTCACTTAATTATCCAAACAAGCAAACAAACACACAAACACTCCTTTCTGGATTAGCATGGGCATGGGCAGCAGCTTTCTGTCTTTTCCCTCTGGAGCTGGTGTGAATCACTTTTCCTCCAACACCACTTTCTTTATCATTTTTCCTTTTGACACAACCATAGGAGAGATTTTGGGGAGGACGCAAACACAAGTTCTTCCAATTAGGAAGAAAAATGTGAAGCAGCATCTACAATCTTCCACTGTGTTCTGTGTATTTGGCAGGAACATGCAAAGTCCTGCTCTCCTGAGCACAGGAGGATTAAGATAATCAAGAATAAATTCCTTGTTTTATCCATTATTTGACAACAGTACAATATTTTGTACTCTGCTTCTGCAGATCTTTATTTCTAAGCTGTATCTGCTCCTTCTTGCACAAACACAGCCCCCAATTCAACCAGTACCCTGCAAAGTCATTGATACCTTGGGTTTGGGTGGGGAATTGCTGCTTATCCAATGGTTTGAGGCTCTCTGCCAGAGTTTATTTGAATGGATGGATGGGTTTAATCTCAGGCAGTTGTACAGAGTTGGGTTCAGCCTTGAGCACAGCAGCAAAATACGGGACACAGCATCATGTGGAAGGAATGCTGGTTAAATGTGTGCTGGTGATTTTCTCCTTCCTAACTTAGTCCCATGAATAATGAGTCCAGAATGTACCTACAATTCCAGTACCATGAGAAATCATCAAATTCATGAAAGCTGAGTAAAACTGCCCATGTTTCAAACACTGGATTTGTTAGGATGGTGTTAGTGGATGGTTCTGTCCAGGAATCCTGCACCCCAATCTCAATTGGATTCAAGATATAGCCAACAGGAAAAAAAAAAAAAAAAATCACTGATTTATCGTCAGTTTGGAGTTCTTGATGTATATTTCCAGTAGAGTTTGGTGGTAAGAATTAGATAAAGAGGAAAAAATACAGGAAAGTTTCACCACTCCTCTGGAACGATATTGGCACACCTTGGAATTATCAGACATAAACCAGCTGATTTTAGAGAAGAATAACACAGGTACAGCCCAAAAGTTGGCCACGGTAAATTGGTTTCTCCACATTCCCAGCACATAAGTAAAGTTGGCAGAAAAAGAAAACCCAAGCCACAACAAAACCCCAAATCTCAAAAAAACCCCAACCTGTTGTGACCACCCTAAATGAGTCCTGATCTCTTTTCTCTCTTTCCTTGGTTAAGATGGGGAGTGGACGACTCTTGCTTCTGACATCACCGACTGCTGCTACTACGCCAGAAATCTCCCCCAGGGGTTCATCTACCACTTCAGGACAGCCTGCACCAACAAGGCAGGGATGGGCCCCTACAGCGACCCCTCTGCCAAAGTGAAAATCACTGGGAAGGATCAGATGGGTAAGATCAAATGCCAAGAAACCATTGGGATTTTCCTACCTCAAACCCACTGCGTCCTTTTGGATGTGGGCCCAGAAGCCAAGAGCAAGTGAAACAAGGCCAATTCCACCTTGGCTCAGGGTGGTTCGGGGCTTTTGCATCTAAAATTAAAATATTTTCTAATTATTTTCTGATTCTGGACACAGGGAAATAGGTACAAACATATTAAAAACACCAATAAGGTAAAAACATCATGTAAATACAAAAAATATGTAAATATATATAAAATTAAATAATAAAACAAAAACCTGGGAACTGGAGATTACCTATTGAAGACACACCCAGTTTTGATTTGAAATCATGAGAAAATTGTACAATAAATGTGTCACTGAAGGCATTTATCTACTGATATAGCTCTTGCACTGGTGAAAACTCTGGACTTGCTCATATTACAGACTAAATGCTAAATTCAGTAGTTAACTTCTCCATTCTGGTGCTTTCCATTGGGAATTATTGTTCTTCAGTGGTGAATATTCCAGCTGTATTTTGTCTCTGAAGTAAAGAAAGCTCAATTTACTATTTTTTTCACCTATTTGACTACTTTGTACTACTCACATGTTTTTAAAATTAAGAGAACCATAACCCTACAGCAAACATATCCTCGTAGCAAAGGAAATGTCCTTTCTGTGAAGAAACAGAAGGATGGTCTAGCTGGAATTTCCTCCCAATGGAGAGGACTGGTCTGTAAAAATCGGTTCACAGAGATATTTTTAACTCACCCCAAGTCCTCTGCTTTCCTTTTTCTCAGGATTTGTTATCATGAATGTGTCCAGCATTTCCAAGCAGATGCTTTAAAGGGATGCTTTAGTATTTCAGGGAGTGCTTGGACACAACCACACACCAGAACCAGAGCCACAAGTTCCAGCTGCTGCCCTGAAATGTCCAACCACAAGAAGTTTCTAATATCTTGTCAGTGTTCACCATGTCCTGAGGACTTGTTGTGTGAGAAGACAAGAAACAGTGGCTAAGATGTTTGATACCATAGCACAGAACATAGAATCCACCTCATTCTGTCTGGCGTGGCCACACCAGGGAATTTTTGGGTGGACAGAGTAGAATCTGTTGCACTCCAATAGCACTGAGTGCCACAGCTGGAACACAGAGTCACCTGGAGAAAGCTCTGCTTGTTGTTGATCATACATCACAGGGAAGACCCAGAGAGGCTCCAGTTTCCACAGAGAGCTGTTTTCCCATATAACCCCTGTCCCTTTTTCCCTGCAGAGCTTCGTGCTGCCACGCAGGAGTTCCCACCAGCTGCTTCTGAAGAAGAGAGTGAAATGATCACACCACCCGAGCCCTTCCCAACCTACCAGACCTACGCCTTCCAAACCGAGATCAAAAGGTAGAGAATCCAACTGAGCTTTCAGGGAAATCCCACATGTGAAGGAGCAGCTCTCCTATGAGGAAAGGCTGAGAAAATTGGGGTTATTCAGCCTGGAGAAGAGAAGAGAAGCTTTGGGGTGACCTAATTGCACCTTCCAGTACCGGAAAGGAGCCTACAAGAAAGATTGAGAAGGACTTTCTATAACGGGATGCAGTGACAGGACAAGGGGATAGCTTCAAACTGAAAGAGAGTAGGTTTAGATCAGATATTAGGAAAAAATTCTTCCCTGTGAGGGTGGTCCCTGGCACAGGTTGTCCAGAGAAGCTGTGGCTGCCCCATCCCTGGAAGTGTTAGTTTTACCACCCTCATTGTAAAAAAACTTCTTCCTCGCATCAAGTGTCAATCCACCCTCTTTTAGTTTAAAACCATCACCCCTTGTCCTGTCACAGCAGATGTGCTGGGCAGCAGGGCAGCCACTTGATTTATCATGAAGTGAGCCCAGGGCTAACAAAGTTTCCTGTCCTTGCTGCATCAACCTTTGCAGCCACCATTTCAGTCAGGGAGTTGGGATTCAACTTTTTCTGCCTAAAAGAGAGACACTGACTTCTGTTGCCAACAAGGAGTAGTTCTCTTGCTCTCTCTTCTCTCTCCAGAGGAGTTAAGCACTCACTCCTGTAATTTAAAGTGACTGTACAGTTTAAAGACACAGGAGGATGTGCAAACTGTGACAAGAGATGCAATAACTCCCCACCAGGCACAGATGAAAAACACAGCATGGGATCCTGGTGGTTTTAGAGAAGAGAAGAGAAGCCTAACGTGCCTTTGTGTCCCTTTGTACCAGGGGCCGATTCAGCATCGTCCGGCAGTGCCGGGAGAAGGTGAGCGGCAAGACTTTGGCCGCTAAAATCATCCCTTACTGGCAAGAGGACAAGCAGGCTGTGCTGCTGGAGTACCAGGTGCTGAGGAAGCTTCACCACACAAACATAGCCCAGCTGAGGGGCGCCTACGTCAGCCCACGGCACTTGGTGCTGATCCAGGAGATGTGTGTGGGACCAGAGCTGCTCCACTCCTTGGCGTTACGGTAAGAACAAGAGGGAAGGGTTTTCCAGTCAGGGCTGGTGTTGGGAGGAAAACATCTGTTGCTTTGTCCTGACAAACTGGACCATCCCTCTCCATCCGTTCCAGTGTGGTATCACTGCACACAGGATTTGTAAAGCGTTTGTTCTGCAACTTCTTGTGAGATAAAAAAATTACTTGAGTTCCCTACAATGGGACAACTCAGGGCCACCCAGCTGAGATGCTGAAAGCAGTTTAGAGTGGTTGATATGAAACTCCATCTCCCATAACATGGAGGTTACTGTGGGTCAGGAAGATTCATTGTTTCTCACAATGGCACAAAATGGATCTGCTGAAATCCTGTGGTTAAAAGCGAGGGAATGGTGGGCATCAAATCTGCTTTCTCTCTTTCAGCTCTGCACATCCTGAACTTCTTGCACCTGTAAACCTGGCTCACAGGATGGACCAGCCTCTCCACATACAGCAGATTTGCTAAAATAGAGTTGTTTCTTCTTGACTCCCAAGGGCCTGATGGGCTCAGACTCCCAGGGGAGGGTGATAGTGGGTGTAGAAAGGCATTTTTGGACACGCAGACAGGACACCTCAGTTTTCCATCCCCTTTCTCTCACCAGGACATCGTACTCAGAGGTGGAGGTTCGAGACTACCTGTGGCAGATCCTCAGTGCCACCGAGTACCTCCATGCACACAACATCCTGCACCTGGACCTAAGGTCTGAGAACATGATCATCACCGAGCCCAACCTGCTGAAACTCCTGGATTTTGGGAATGCACAGTTCTACACATCAGACAAATTTATTACCATGGACAAATGCTCGGACTATGTCGAAACCATGGGTGAGTAGAGTTCAGTCACAGTGACTCAGGGCTTATCTGCAATCTTTGACAAACAGAAAGACACAAACACTGGTCAAGGCAGCAGTTGGTCCCAGCAAGGAAAGGCTTCCAGGTGCTGCTCTGCAGTGACAGTGTCAGTTTGTGGCAGCAGTGAGTGGTGACAGCTGTCCCACTGCAGACCACAGGGGACAGAGCTCACAGCAAAGCCACTCTGGCTGGCACCCATGTGTCCATTTATCTGGGGATAAAGCATTGCTGCCATCTGCCCAGAGGTCCTCATGGTTTCATGGCAATTAGCATCCACATGGGTCTCCCATCCCAATCAGCTCCCTGTCCTGGGAGCCGCCACTGCTTCCCTCCTGGGAAGGCAGCAAAGCATAGAAGTACCCACTGCTTTTGTGCTGCTCTCAGTGAGTTGGAGAGGATCTTGGCTCACACCAGATTGCTTTTCCAGCTCCAGAACTGCTGACAGAGCAAGGAGCCCTTCCCCAGACTGATATCTGGTCCGTTGGAATCACAGCCTTCATCATGTGAGTCAGTTGATTGCTCCCTGCCCTGTGGATGGCTTTAAAACCACAATTTCAGAGAGTTAATCTCAGCTGTGCCCCCTCTCCTTGGCAATGACATGGAAAACTGTGAGACGGAGGGGATGGATGGGCAACCTGTGCCAGGGCCTCACTGCCCTCACAGGGAAGACTTTCTTCCCAATATCTAATCTATAGGTCTCTTCTTTTAATTTAAAACTGTTCACCCTTGTCCTGCCACTGCAAGCCCTTCTACAGTCCCTCTCCAACTCTCTTGGAGCCCCTTTAGGCACTGGAGGGGGCTCTAAGGTCTCCCTGAAGCCTTCTCTTCTCCAGGATGAACAATCCCAACCCTCCCAGCCTTTCCTCATAGCAGAGGTGTTCCGTGCCTCTGCTCACCTTGTCACCTTGGTGGCCTCCTTGGGACTTACTCCAACAGCTCCACATCCTCCTTATGCTGAGAGCCCCAGAGCTGGAGACAGCTTCACATTATCAATTCTCTTCTTCTGGGGCAGGTTGAGTGCCAACTACCCCGTCAGCTCTGATGCACCCTGTGAATTCCTGAGAACAGCCAGGAAGGGCAAACTGAAGCTCACACGGTGCTATGCGGGTCTCTCCGGGGGAGCAGTGTCCTTCCTCCAGAGCACTCTGTGTGCAAACCCTTGGTAAGATGCTGTCTGCCCTCCCAGCAGTGCAGCTGGTGCAGATCCTGGGTACTGCCCCTTCATTTGCAAGCAGCCTCCTCACCCAGCACGGATCCCTGACTGACCCCTCCCCTCTGTCTGTCCTAGGGGAAGGCCGTCAGCCTCCGAGTGCCTTCAGAGCCCGTGGCTCCAGGAGACAGGTTTGGACAACAGGCAGCAAGCACTGGTCACCTTCCCCACCAACAAACTGAGGAATTTCCTCATGGAACGGGAAAAGAAGAGGGGACTGCTGTGCTCCAAGTATGGCCTCATGATTGCACAGTGACGTGGATGTGGTGACAGATGGGAATTGCCTCCCTGTGCCCTCCTGCACCGAGTGTTTGGTACCAAACCCTCCTGCCAAGCTGCTGTGCAACAGCTGAGCTGGCAGAGCTGCCCTCTGCCCGGCCCCACCGTGTTTTATCCGTGTGTCCTGCCTGCCACGGGCTGTTTCTGTGTATGTGTGACTCGTGGGGGGAACTGGCCCACTGGACAGTGAAGGCAGCAAATCCAGCAGCAACCTTGTAACATGCAGATTTTGTACCACTAAGAGACTTTGTCACTTTGAAGTTGAGCTGCTCTTCCCTGGGGAGCAGGGACACATCTACCCAGAGATGTGGCGGCAGTGTCCCTGGCAAAGGCTGCGTGTTTTAATTCTTTAAAAAAATCCTGAAGTGTCACGTTCCTCTTTGAGCTTCAAACCCTGCTTTCCTCTGCAAAGGATGGTGTTGGCTGTGTTGTTGCTTTGTACTCATAACCTCAGTGATCCTTTGAGTTTCTCTGCAGTGATTGATGTATCTGTTGGTTCCCTCAATTTTCCATACAAGCAGCAGTAACTGGAGGCTTTCTCAGAGCTGTGTCTGGCTGTGTTTAGAGGAAGGAGAACAGAAAAACATTTCCTAATGCATTACAGTTCAATACTAAAAGTGAGGCTGTTTATCCAGGGCTGTTTATCCAGGGATGTTTATCCAGGGATGTTCTTTCCCAACAAGTTTAACCCATATTGTTCCAAACCTGAAAGATGGAGCATGGTGACTCCTGAGCACGCAGAGCAGGAATTGTCACTGAGAGCAGAGGAGCTTTCCCTGTGCTGTGGAGAGCAGGCACCGACTCAATAGACTGTAATACTTGAAATGTTGAAGTAAAATTGTCTTCACTGTGTGCTACAGGAGGGAAATGCAAGAGCTTAGGGCCAGACTCCGTGCTCAGCTCTCTGTGGGGACAGACACTGCAATAAGGGCTGCCCCCCAGGAAACCTTTCAAGACTCTGGATTCCATCCAATTTAACTTCTTTCACAAATCCAGTCGGGTTTTTGTTGGCACAGGCTGGTTCTTTGCTCTTGCTGATGCACTTTGGGATGGAAAACTCAGTGCCAGTGAAAAACCTATCTAAACATAAAACTTAATTGTAGATTAACTCATTTGGAGCTTTCATACTCTTCCATATATGACTTCTTTTTTGCTTCTCACAACTGCATGCATTTGAGCATGTCTGAGGTCTTTTATAGACTCAACATTGGTTAAATAAACCATTCTGATGAGCAAGTAAAGCCAGATTTTTCTGCTGAATCATTGTCAATATTTTTATATCCCTTCCCCAAGCCCTGTCCTTATTTGTGCAGCATGCACCCCTCACCCCTCAATTCTGACCTGGGCTCTTTGTGATAACCAGTATACACCGTCTATGAGCAGGGAACAACTTCCACGCAAGATGTCCACACAAAAAATCCTACTCCTAGAGCTTTGGAAGGAGGGCATCACTTGGTCAGGATGCGATGATGGCTCTGAGCTGCCCAGCTACCCCAAGGTACTCCTGGGCATGGTTTGGAGCTTGCACTGACCAGAATGTGAGAAGTGCTTCAGAGGAATAAACCCATGGGTGACAAAAAAATAGGTGAGAGCTGCAGATGGAGCATGGAAGGAGTGAAAAGATGCTGGAATTGCTAATGGAAATATCAGCTGTGACAGTCCAGCTTCACAGGTAGTTTTTGTTTTCCTTGGTTCTGCCACAACTGTTTGATAGTTTCTGCCTGAATTTCCACCACCACCACCATGAGGTCAGGACTAACGACCAGTCTGGCAGGCTGGGATAGTTTGCCCTTAACACGGAGTTACAACATCACCCTGCCTTTTGCAGAACAAAGCAGAATCTGGATCTGATGTTTGGATATGTGCAAAAATGTTTGAGTTTCATTCCTCGACCATAAATAATCTCCAAAGTCCAAGGTTAGTGTCAGCATTAAAATCAATCCACTGTTCTCTGCTCAGGAAAGGCTGGGATTTAACTTCTGTAAGGCAGTGGTCAGAGCCCTAATTAGTGAAGGGTAATAAAGCAAAGCAGAGCTGGTAGAGCAAAGCTTTATCCTGCATTGATCCAGCAGATCAGTTTGAGGGCTATAAGGTCACAGTGGCTGTAGCCCATATGGGATTGAGGTTGCTCCCTTAGAGGGTCTCATCAGATACAAGAGGGGAACAATAGAAAAGACAATTTGAAAACGCCAAGGAAATTCTTACATCTCTGGAGAGAGTTTCTGCTGCTCTCTGACCTTTCAGGGGTTCACTGCAAGCTGATGCCATCCTGCCATAGTTCATATGGAAAATAAATGATCAGGTGCAGGGTGTCACCAGACAAGTGCATAGCCCAGTCACCTATTCGCACCCAACCAGTCCTTCTTATCCCCTTACTCCAAATCACCTAAATCCATCCTTTATCCCCCTTTGGATCCTCCCCAAAACACTCTGCTATAAGTCCTGTGCAGTCCCAAAATGCTCTTCTCCTACACCCCATAGGATGTCTCCCCTGCCATGACACAACCCCCCTTATCCCAGGTGGTGATCCAGAGAACTGTTCCCGATGACATGTCTCCATGGGAGACACGCCAGGACAGTGGGGCTGATGGCTCTGCTGGGACAGCCCTGGGAGGGACCTGGACAAAACCCGTGTTCCTTGGAAATATAATTTGGGTTCCCACCTGCCAGTGTGACCCTGTGCTCCTCTTGGCTTTCAATGGGCTGATGGCCCCCGGGATGGGGCTGGAGTAGCCTGGCAGGGCACATTTTGTCTCTCTGTGAAGATTAACTTCTATCCCTGTAGCGGGTTCAGTTTGGGTTAACCAGGCAGGAACACCAATTTTAGTGTAGTGGTTTGGTTCAAAAAGCCCATTACTTACTTATTTTCCCTCTGTGAGATAAGAACCAGGAGAAAAGCAAAGCAGGCACAAAACTTAAACCTTAAAAGCATAAAGAAGTTTATTAGCAGAACTAAAAGGCAGGAATAAAAGTTAGACTAAACCTTCAGAACATTTCTCCTCCCCCCACCTTCTTCCCTCCTCCCACCGACAACGTGAAAAAACAACCCTCAAGGTTTTCCAGAGTCAGTTTACCATCTCTATAATAACCTTTCTCAGTCCACTTAGGGAGAGGAGTCTCTCTTGCTCATGCTATGGAGACATCTCCACACAAAAACAGTTAAACAGTTCTATTGTGGCTTCAGCGTCACAGCAAGGCAGCCGCCCGGAATGGTTTCTCCTTGCCTGTGAAAGTCCCTTCCCTCAACTTGCAGCTTTCCCCACAACTGCTTGAGGGTTTCATCTTTAGCTAATGGGGTACCATTTTAAGGATGAGCTGTTCAGAAACAAAAGTTCTCTTTACCCATCTGTGGGTGCATATTCATCTCTAGGAACAGAGGCCCTCCTCTTCTCCAGCAGCGAGAGGGTCCTCATCTCCTTCAAAACAAAAGTTCTTTTCACCTGTCTGTAGGTGCATCTTTATCTCTAGGCACAGAGGCCCCCTTCTTCTCAGGCAGCAAGAGGGTCCTCATCACCTTCAACTGAAAAGGCACAGAGGCCTTCCTCTGGGAGCGAGAGAGTCTACATCACTTTCAACTCTCTCTGTTAAAACTTCTCATTAAATCACAGCTACTTCAGTAGTTGCTTAATGCAGCACAGGTACTTCTACCCATGGTTGCGGTTTGAACGCTCTGTCCCCCCCCACCATGCTTCATGAAATTACAACGGGTACACTGATATATTACAGTCCATCACCACAGCCTTACAAGAGAATTTCAGCTTCCAGGAGAAGCATCTCCTCTTTCTCCTCTCTCAGGGTTTCAGCTCCTCCTTCTTCGCTGACTTTGGTGTCTCTGTGCTGTTTATTTCACGTGCCTTCATCTGTCCTTTTCCTCTGACTTGGGAGAGGATTGATGTCTGCAGGCTTCATCTGTTCTGGAGAAATCTTACAGCACTAAAAGAGTTAATCTCACCCGGCCTTGCAGCTGGAATTCGCTTATCTCTCCTTGCCGGGCAGCAGCAGTGGGTGAGGGGGGGCATGGCCCGTCCGGAGCAGCTGAGGGAGCCTGGCCCGCCCGAAGCAGGGCTGGGGGGCCGGGCCGGAGCAGCCGAGGTCGGAGCAGGGCTGGGGGGGCCGGGCCGGGCCGCAGATGGAACAGGGCCGCTCCAGGGTGGTCTCCTGGCCGGCCCGGCCGGGCCGAGCAGGGCCCGGCCCCGCTGGGCTGTGCCCCGGGCCTCCCCCAGTTACCTGTCCGAAAGCCGGAAGTCAGAGAGAGCTTCCCGGGCTCTGTTCGTTCTTAAATGTGTATCACAGAGGCGTACCAAGCTTCTTAAGTGGCTTAAAGAAGTTGTCAATATTCCAACTAGCCAGTTGATTGGTTAGGTCAGGTCTAGAGGAAACTGTAAGCACCTCTTTTTGCAAAAAAATCACTTCCGAGGCTGAAGGAGTCTTCCTCAAAAACTCAAACTATGCTAACCCATGACACCCATAAGCAACACAATAACAAAGGAGCAACATATATGAAGGAGGTAAAACAAAAGCCATGATAAACATTAAGCAAACAAGATCATATCAGTGTTGGCACTGCACGGATCTGATAACCACGGGATCAGGCAATTTGTCTCACAGGTGACACCAGAACAAAGAACACCACCAGGACTCCCCAAGCTAAAAGCGTGGGCGGTATCTGAAGCAAACGTCGCGGACAGGCTGCATCGTCCCGAATCCCCAGCGGCTGATGTCAATGGCTGGGATCTCCTCCTCCTCGTTGACCAGCTCCAGGTCAAAGTGACTCAGCATCAAGAACACAAACAGTTTCATCTCAGCTGTGGCAAAGAACCTCCCAGGACAGGTGGAAACTCCTGCCCCCCACGGCATGTTGACAAATTTCAGCTTCTTCCCATTTCTGTAGAAATCCTTCTTGGTGCCGTCTGGGTTTACAAAACGGTCATACTTAAATTTGTGAGGCTCCTCGTGGACTTCTGGGTTCATCTGCACGGAGATGTGTGGGAACAGAGCCACCCTGTCCCCCTTGCGGAGGGTGAACTCTGTTCCACTGCTTGTCCTCAAGCTGGTGTCCTCGAGGACAGCTCTGATCAGCATCGGGGCCGCCACCAGCCTCAGGGTCTCCTCCAAGGCACTGTCCAGCAGAGGAGTCTGGTTCAGCATGTCCCTAGTGATGGTAACCGGGGGACTCCCCAGCTTCACTTCCTGCCCGCTCTCCCTCAAGACTTTATCCACCTCATCTCTCACAGCCTTCAGAGCCTCTGGATGCTTCAGCAGATACAAAAGGAGCCAGAAGGAAGTTGGGCCCGTGTTGCCTTGGGATGCCCAGAGGAGCATGAACATGAAACGATCCCTCATGTACTCGGGGACACCGTTTTCTGCCAGAAGCTGGTCTTGATCGCTTATCCAGCCACTGATATTGTCCTTCTGCCAGAGCTTCTTCACAGACAGCATGTTCCAGAAGTGTCTCTTCAGCCGCTCAGCTTCTCTTTTGTCCTTGGGAGGCAACATAGCAAAGGCCAGGCGAGGGAAGAGGCGGTCGTACTTCCGAAACTCCTGGAAGAGCTGGTTGGAGTGGAGGCGATCCTGCTCTTCAGCTTTCTCCTTGTTCCCTGCCCCTCGGGGTGGCTCGGTGCCATACAGAGCCAGGAACCCGGCCCTGAAGACGATATTGTAGCAGTAGTGGAAGAGGTTTTCCTCCTGCCACACTCGCTTCTCTCCTGAGCTCAGGCTGAAAAGCAGCAGCTTCCGAAAGCTCTCCATGGTGGCTTGTGTGAGGACAGTGAGCCCATCTCCCATCAGGTGCTTTGTGCTCGCTGCATGAACTACACTATGATTGGCTTCGATGGGCTTGTAGCCAAAAACCTGCATGACCAGCTGAGTTGCAATAGTCCTAAAGTCCAATTTAGATCGTGATTCCTTCACGATGGCACCAAAGCAAAAGGGATCCATCACGAAGGTGAAGTAATAGCCACCGATCAGTACCGTGAAAACATCCCCGTGTTTCCTCTGCATCCTTTTGAGAAACCCTGAGCTGTCCCTTCTGAATTCCAGCAGGTAGCCCAGCCAGGGAATGGTACCTTTGTCCAGGGGTGGCTCACTGGGTCTCTGTCTCCGAAATACACCCAGGACATAGAGCCCACCGAGCAGCGATGACACCAAGGTACAGAGGAGAATCACCCAGAGCACCATGACAGCTCTGTGACCGTCCGGGAGCTGGGACTAGAGACAGGTTGGGGTGGGAATGTGCGCTTTATTCCCACCCAGCAGCTGATAGGCAGATGCAGAGCTGAAAACCTCTGTCCTCATTGGCAGCGAGTGTTTGCCTTGCTCCTGCGGAGAGCTCTGGTGTGAACTCGTCCCTGGATGAACCGAGGTTTTTAAGGTGGAACATGTGTTGGAATCTCATTGGAGTACCCATGCAGTGTTAGGGGGATGGGTTTGGGTAGGAGGCAAATTCCCTTCTCTAGGCTGCATGGAGCCCAGATTTTGTAAGGAAAATGTTCAGAGAATTCCACTCTTGTGATTTCTGCCTTTAAGACCAGGCTATGGACACCCACTGAAAAAATGAAACCAAGAGTGGATGTTGGAAATGCTACTGAAAATGACCACTGGACCAAAGGATGGTGGTCACAGCTGAGCCAATTTAGTCTCAAAAGCCAAGAGAAGGAAAAGTCTCTGACATTTTGACATTCTCCACAACACACAGTGTCCCAGGAGTGCTTTGCCAATGAACAGTGCAAGTGCTACTGCTCTGTCTGAGTGCAAAGCAAAGCAGCTGAACTGCCCCACGAGTGAGGAGAGCTTGAGTCACTGCATTTGCTTGGCACCAGATGAGTCCAGAGCCTGCAAATGTCCCATCCACCCCCTGGCTGGAGAGCTGTGCCCACAGAGACCACAGCACTCCTTCTTTACCCACTTTCCCTTCTGCTTCTCGAGCTCCCTAGCTCCCTTCTCTCCAGATGGGGTTTGGGGACGATGGCAGGGACCCTGTGTCCCACCTGGCACTGCTCCTCTGAGTGCTGCCACCCTGATCTACCCAGACTGTCACCACAGCCTGTCCCAGCCACTGGTGCTTGGACCTCTTCTCATACAGGATGGAGAGTGACATTACTCCCCTCTATTTCCCCACCTCTGCCCTTCCCCTGAGCTAATCCCATCATAGGTTTTCCACAGTCCTGCAAACCTTCTTCTGTCTGGGATCACAATCTTCATCTTCTTTTTTGCTTCCCAGCTGCTGTCCCTTTCCACATTCCCTCCAGTGACATGACCCGTGGAGTAAAGGCCACATCATAGCGTCAGTTAAATATTTATTCTGGCTTTGTTTCTTTAAGGAAAGCTCCCAACCTTACCATTTTGGAAAAACACTGTAGCAATGTTGGAAAGAAAAATAACAGCAGAGATCAACTCAAAGCCCTTCTTCATCCTGCAACCTCATGTAGCAATAAAATCAAAGTGATGAGTGCTTTCTCTTGAATTAATAATTTTATTTGTACAACTCTAGGCAACTCACAGGCTTAATAGGTTGGATGGAAAGTGACCATTTAAGGTTCAGGAGCATTTGGGGTGAATGACACCTTTAAATAAAAGTTAGCAAACTCAGAACCTTGAACTTCAAAACTGCACTGGGTAATAAGGATTGGTCAACAGCTCTCTGTGCTCCTCTGTTCAGGCCATGCTCTCACTCTGGTGGTGTTGCAAAACCAGTATTTATATTACAGGTGGTATCCACAGATCTTTTTTATCTTGTCAAGCCAGATCTTTGGAAGGTAAATACCTCCACCAATGTTCTGCTGAGCCCACTTTTTTTCTCTTCCTCACCGGTTGTTAACTTTGCTCTGATCAAACTGGTCTCAAATCAGTTGATGATCAAACTGATCTCTAACCAAGGCTCTGTCCCTTGGAGTGTCACAGTTCCCTGCTCAGCAGGTCTGAGTGTGGCACAGCTCATCATGACAGAGAACAACTCAGCTTAAAGGTGCCCAATCCTTCCTGTTGTATCTCCTGGTAGAAAATGAGATTATCCCAGTTAAATCATCTGGCAGATGGTAAGAAGCCAGGAGAAGCAAAGCCACCCCCTGGCTGTGCTTCTGGCCTGATGGATGAGCATGCAAATCCATTCCCCAGCCCATGCCAGGGTGGAGGAGAATTTCTTCTCAAGTTTCAGCTTGCATTTTTTAAGGCACAACACTGAGAAATCTGTTCCTTGATTTGCTAATGCCTCACATACTCCAGATGAGAACTAGGTTTCTTCCACTAGTATAAATCCAGGACAATCCTTTCATAATAATTCCACTTGCAACCAAAACAAATCCCACATGTACTTTTCCAATCCCAATATGGAAAGTCCTCATCTCGAGGTTGTTTCTGGGATGAACTATCTGGTTACACAGTGCTGTGGGCTCACACCAACTCCATCATGGGCAGGGCAGGTAAAATACAGCATAGAGGGCACACACATAATGTAAATAATGTGAATATTTATGATGCATTTGTGACGCTCAACATTTCTATCTCAACTGGGTATCTGCTGCCAGACGGGCTCGTCTGGGAGTCCTGGATGGGAAAGAAAGCGCCTCTCCTGAAGATGGCCTGAGGGATCTTCCACAAATATGCCCTGAACCGTTTCTTCACAAAAGCATAGAGCAAGGGGTTGAGACAGCAGTGGACAAAGGACAAGCTCTCTGTGATCTGCAGGGCATAGTCCAGTTTCCTACTGCTTTCACAGGTCCTGATCACACCAACATCTTGTAGGGAGTGGAGGATGAGGACAACATTGTAAGGACACCACAGGACAAAGAAGACCCCCACCAGAGTAAGGACTAAGCAGAGAGCTCTCCTGAAGCCAGGTATCTGCGAGGTGCTGAGGACACATGTGATGCGGGAGTAGCAGAACGTCATGAAGAGGAAGGGGAAAAGGAATCCCAGGATGTTTTGAATCACTCGAAAGACAACTTTCCAAAATAAGTGTTCCTGGCCATAATCCTGGGTGCACATGATGGTTTCGTTGTTCATTTGCCTTGTGCTGGTGAAGAGGCCATCAGGAATGGAGAGAGCTATGGAAAGGACCCACATCACCAACAAGACGAGGGTGGAATTCCTCCATACCGTGGAGCTGCGAGGAGAGCAAGCATGAACTATCTGCAGATACATGTCCAGGCTCATGCAGCTCACAAAGAAGATACCACTGTAGAAGTTCAGAGTGTACAAGGCGTTTAAGACCGGGCACAAGATGTCCCAGGTGACCCACTGAGAAATGTGTAGAGCCCAGAAAGGAAGGGTCAGTAGCAGGAGGAAGTCTGAAACTACCAGGTTCAGCAGATACAGCTCAGTCATCTTCTTTTTCTTCTTGATGTACATGAGGAGGACAGTAAACAGGAGGGCATTCCCAGCCATGCCAACCAGGAAGATCATGGTGTAAAATGATGGCAAGAACACCCTGCTGAAGGAGAGCACCTCCTCTTTGGTGCAGAGGCCATAGAGCCCATAATCCTCCTCATCCAGGTACTCGTATGGGTACTGACTTGAATTGGCAGCATCCAGCCATGGGTCTGTGGTTGTTGCTGTCACTCTTGACGTTGTGTTTGACAAGGGGCTGCCTAGGAGCAAGGAAAAGGGATCAAAATGCTGTTCCAATTCACACAGGAAGCAAACATCACATCACAGAGGGTTTTTCTTCAGTTCATAGAATCACAGAATGGTTTGGGTTGGAAAGGACCTTAAAGCTCATCTCATTCCAACCCCCTGCCACGGGCAGGGACACCTTCCACTATCCCAGCTTGCTCCAAGCCCCATCCAACCTGGCCTTGGACACTTCCAGGGATGGGGCAGACCCAGCTTCTCTGTGCACCCTATGCCAGGGCCTCACAGCAAAGAACTTCCTCCCAATATTTATTCCAAACCTACCCTCTTTCAGTCTGAATCCATTACCCCTTGTCCTGTCACTCCATGCTCTCGTAAAAAGCCCCCCTTTGTATTTCTTGTAGGCTCCCTTCAGGTACTGGAATTTCACAGGTTTAAATTTCTGCCACTGTCTGGTGAGTATTTTGCACAACTTGGCCTTTGCCTAAGCATGGGGACAGCTGTCTACACATACATATAAAAAAAAACCAAAACCAAAACCCAAAATTAATTCTGCTTTTCTTACTCGGACACATAAAACTTGAAAATGAATGGGCATGGTTTCCTCTGACAGAAATCACTACTTCCTCCTGACACCACCACAAGCTTTTAGGGAAGTTTCTGCTTCAAACTACAGGAAATCAAATACCACAGCTCACTGTGAGCTGCTTATATTCACCTGGGTCACTACTGGAAAAGCAGCATCTCAGTTCTTGGTGAAGCAGAACCTGCCACCAGCACCTTTATGTCAGTGGGGCTGTTCCCAGAGGGGAAATGCTCAACATCTCCCTGCTCCTGGGAGGACACTGACCCCTCTCTGTGCCAACTCTAGGACACCAAGACATGGATTCTTGTAAAAGGCATTAGTAAGTGGAAAATGTAGAATTCATAGAATCCCAGAATGGTTTGGGTTGAATGGACCTTGAAGATCATCTCATTCCAACCACACCTTCCACTAGACCAGGCTGCTCCCACAACAGGGTGAGGCACCAGAATCCAGTCCTGAATTATGGTTAGAGGGAGAGATTCAGCTGGAAGAATGTTGCTGGAATCAGTTCTGGGCTAGAGAAGGAATGAGATAACCCCCGCAGTGGTCACTCCCTGGAACTGTGGAAGTCAGTGTTTAGACAGCTGCAGCCCCGATTTCAGGAAATGGTGAGTGATTGGGAGCCTCCTATTTCTGGAGTTCACGGAAAAGGCTGTCACTGAGGAGCCCATATCACACAGTGGGGGATGGGATTTGCCTGGTGCTGTTGGCTCCATGAAGGTTAATGAGGAGTTTAAAAACCAAGGTTAATCTTCAGATTCTGACAGCAATAAAAAAACAGTTTTGCAAAACATCATGTAAACACCCCTCCATCCCTAAACCACACATTTTTTCAGCCATGGCCAAAGCTGCTCATCTTTCCCCTGGGGCTCATTTTCCAGCAAGCCCAAAGAGGTCTGGCTGTGTAGCTCCAGTCTCTCCTTGAGGATCTGTTTCTCCCTGCAGAGAGCTGCAGCCACTCAGAAATGAGAACATGAAGCTGTTGGTCCCTGGCTGTGCTGCACATCCCAGGGAGGACACGTTCCCATGGTGGCTCTGCAGGTTTTAGGGATGGCTCCCTCCTCACAAACACCCGGGGAAAGGGGAGTCCCTTCACCCCACAGGGGTTAATGAAAACACCCCAGGCTCAGAGTGGGGTGCTGGGGATGCCTGTGGGTGTGCAGCTGCAAGGGGTAAAGCTCTGGACGTACCTGCTGCATTCCCATGACTAAATTTGCTTACATACACATCCCGGGCAGCTCCAGGCAGCTGAAAACAAAAGGAGAATGGGTTTGAGCTGGATTGAAATGTTTTTGTACTGTCTCACAATTCTTTGGCAGGTGCTGCAGAGCACTTCAGACAGAGCAGTGGGAGTGCAGGGATCTGCACTGGGAAAGTGCCACAAAAAGACTTGTCTGGGAATGAGCTTTTTTATATTTCTTTTCTGTATCATATTTTGGAGGAAATTCACCCTCAGCTGTGACTGGAGGCCTTCGAGAGGAAACCAAAGCTGCCCACCCTGCTGATCACAGCAACACCCGAGACTCCTAAACACCTTCCCCCTCACACCCCCTGTGCCCGCATCAGGACAAACCATACCCAAAATTTGCACTTGGGGTCTCTTCCAGCCCACTGAGATGCCTTTTCTCCCTCTGCCACATCTTTCTCCCTCCATATCAGCCCAGCACTGGCGTCCACATTCCCATCCCGTAGCTCAGAGTGGAAGGGAGGGCTAAGCTCAGAAATTAATCCCAATCCCAAATTGGCTACCTTTCAGAAACAACAGAGAACCTTGCCAGGTTTCCTGTGTCTACAAGCAAGAAGCAGAAAAGGCACTTACAGGAGCTTCTTCTGCTTCCATCCTGCCAGAGGCTCACATCAGGATTTTAGGAACTTCTTTCACTTGTGCAAGAGCAGTCAGGAAATGTCAGCTCAGCGTAACCTCACTGGTTTTGTTTTGCTTTTCCTGGTGTTCATCACTCGCTGGCAGCACTGGAGGAATGATCTCCACCCTCTGTCTGAGCACAACCTCTATAACAGCTGCCAGGGCTGAGAGAGACCCTGCTGTAAAAATCTGTGTGTTCTCCAGGGAATGTGAACAACCCACGTGCCACCTGGATGCTGCAGGATCCTCATCCCCTGCCAGAGCAGAAATGGCCTCTGCCAAAGGTATTTCTGATGAAGTGGTTTATTGGAGGAGTTTTTGGAAATCAGCACTGGTGAGTTTCCTGCTTGTTTCCTCATCTCACCAACATACAGGGCTATGGGAACACCCTGGCTGTGCCAAGGATTTCCCTGTGCCAATCCTGGTGCATTTTATACACCCCAAACCACCCTGGTAAAAACAGGAGAGCAGAGCAGCAGCGATGGCCACAGCTGCACATCCAACCTGCCCCGTGGCAGGTGGATTCACAGAGAGAAATTCATGTTATTTTTACCCATTTCCATGTTTGCCACCATCAGCTGCTGCTGCACTTTAAAATATACCCTATAATAAATATATATTATTATGATGTGTGCGCAACACACACATTAGCAGAGAGCAAGAAGCCACTCATAGAGCTGAGACACTGGACACACACACAGGGAAGCTGCAGGTGACAGAGGTTTCATTAGGCCAGCAATTAAAATGAAATAAGTTTTTGTTTTTAATTGAGTTTCTGCCCTGAAGCAGGGAATTAAATGTGCCTCTGAGAGTCACTGGAGAAAGTGGCCTTCACTGTAATTTATTACAAGATTTAAACTCAATTTGGGGGCTGGTAATTGCATAGATTTTTTGTTTCCTTTCAGACTGCAGAGCCCTAATGGCTTTGGCAATTAAGGTAACCAGATTAGGGGTAATGGGAAGCACATTTAGAGAGATGCAGCGCTTGTCTGAGCCACTTTATTTTGTGCTGCCCAAACTGCCACGTGTCTGTGGCAGAGTGACCCTGCAGGAGCAGCAGCTCTGCCTTCCCCCAGCTCGGAGATGGTGAGGCACAAACACCACACAGGAGCACTGGGCGTAGGGACAAAAGGATTCATCTTTGCTGTTTTGCTCTGACGAGCTGTTCTCAGGTTTAGGAGAAGGTTTAAGGCATCTTTGGGATCCCAGTGGATTTTTCTTCCTCCTCCAGAGAACGGTTTAAGTCAGGAGCAATTTCTAGGTTGTCTTTGGGCATCAAAATCCTGGCACACGGTGCAGGTAAAGCGAGCTCTGCTTGCAAGCTGAAATTTGGGCAAACATAGTCAGTGACATAATTCACCAGCAGGAAAATCAGACTGAGGGAAAGCCAAAGAAACTGTGGCTGTTCCATTCCTGAAAGTGTTCAAAGTTGGACGAGGCTTGGACCAACCTGGTCTCGTGGAAGGTGTCCCTGCAGGAGGTGGAATGGGATGAGCTTTAATGTCCCTTCCAACCCAAATCATTCTGTTTCTGACATCAGGTGGAAGCTCTTCAGCAAAGGACAAAGAGCATGACTTTCACAGAATCTCAGAAGGGTTTGGGTTGGAAGGGACCTTAAAGACCATGCTGTCTGATAGGAAAGATGTGTGCTGATGTCTTTACAAACAATTCCCTGCGTGAAGGGATGGGTGTTAACATCTTTGAAATGGGTCTTAATGTCTCTACCAACTTCAAGGCACAGGTTTGTTACAGAACCCAGACCGTTTGACTCCTGAAACAGACAAATGGGGCTGCATAAACCTAAGTTTCTGAACTTTGGGGGTAAATAACATGTTTAAGAGGGTAATATGTGGCAGCCGGTTCAGGAAGGCTGCTCCTTCCTAGTACCTCAGACAATGGGGAAAGGAAGAGGGCAACGTGCGGTCGAGAGTTTGGGATAAAAGGAGGCTGCACCCTCCAAAACCTCGAGGAGAAAACCCCGCCCCAGTGGCCTCTCTCCCTTTATTCGAATAAAGTCGCCGGGCTCCTCTGTCTCCTTCATGGACACTGGCTTTTCACAGCGGGATTTCCCGCACACATCCCACCCCCTGCCATGGGCAGGGACACCTTCCACCATCCCAGGCTGCTCCAAGCCCCATCCAACCTGGCCTTGGGCACTTCCAGGGATGGGACAGCCACAGCTTCTCTGGGCACCCTGTGCCAGGGCCTCACCACCCTCACAGGGAACAATTTCTTCACAATATCTAATCTAAAGCTCTCTTCTTTTAATTTAAAACTGTTCAGCCTTGTCTGGTCACTTCATGGTTTTGCCCACAGTCTATCTGCATCTGACTTCACATCACAGTGTGACAACACGAGACGTTTTTGAAGCGAAAAGCAGACAAGCTGCAGAAGCCACAGGTGTCTGTTTTTCCACCCTGCAGACGATGCCAGACCCCCTGTTTTGGGGCTAAACCAGAGTCCGAGCCCCCGCTCGGGTCTCGGTACCGCGAACACGCGCCGGCCGTGTCTGAAGCAGGGCTCGGCCCCGCAGCGCCCCCTACCGGCCGCCCCGCGCCACCGCCGCCCCGCCGCAATGCGGAGCGCTGCGCACTGACGTCACTGCCCCCGCCCCCGCGCCCGTATAAGGAAGCGGTGGCCTCGGGCGCGTTTCGGATTGGCTGTTGGCGAGCGCGCGTGCGCGCAGCACGCTGGGAGTTGTGGTCCCGGCGGAGGGGCGGGGCGGAAGCGGCCAATAAGAGGCGGGGGCGGGGCCAGGCGCGGCAGACGCCGGCCGGTGTCGGATCAGGGCGGTGAGAGCCGGGCCTTGGGCGGGCGGGACCCGCGGCACAGCCAGGGACACAGCCAGAGTTCTGGAGGGGGGTGCGGGTGCCTGGGGCTGGAGCGGGGAAGGGTGCCCATGTGAGGTGAAAATGCCTGGAGGTGGTGTGGGGCAGAGGCCCCATATGGGGTACGGGGACCTGGGGTGGAAGGCCCCAGGTCACCGCAGTGCCGTGAAGGTGCGTGGGGCTGCCGTGGGGAAGAGTCCCCTTGTGGGTTGCGGGGGCCTGGGCCTGGAGTGGGGAAGGATCCCCATGTGGAGCTGGGTAGGCGGAAGGCAGCCTGGGGGTACCTGGGGCCTCCCGGGACCTCCCCCTTGCCGGGAGGGATGCTGGGAGCTGTCACCTTCCCACCCATGGTCCTCCCTCAGTGTCCCCCGTGGGTGACACCGCTCACACAGGTGCCCTGACCTCCCTGTTCAGTGTCGGCAAGGTCAGGGCAGCCGGGCCGTGTGTTTCACCCAGTTTCCTCTGCCCTGTGCTCTTCTTGGTCTGAGCTGAAGGTCACAGAAACTTCTTGTGGTAGATGAATTGTTTCACTTTTAATATGATTTTCCTGTGTAAATCTCACCTCTGGCTGTCTCCTCCTTTGCTGAGTGGTAGGGAGCTCTTGTTTCCTTCTCTGAATGAGTCAGGCTAAAATTATAATTTACGCTTAGCAAATGAGGGTGGTTGTAGCAGGCGCAGAGAGGCCAAATCCTTTGGCCTTGAAGAGGAAATGGTTTGAGAACCAGTCTGCTCACATGGGTGTGCACGAAATGCTGTGTAACCAGAGCACAGCCACCTTTGAAATGTCTCTTCTGCCTATGGTTACTGGCCTCTGCTTAATGAAATTCCTCTCGGTTTATTCCGAGAGCTTGGAGCCTTTCCATGTGCCCCTGAGCTGTGTTTTGCTGTTGGCGGCAAACCTGAATAATAGCAGTAGAGATTTTTCTAGTGGGGCCCTCTGTGGTGTCACTGGGCAGAAATTGTCATTAACTGAATGATGGTTATGCCGAGCACTGAGGAGGGAACAGCTCTTGGTGTAATCCATGTAATTCCCAGCACAAAAAGCTGGGAAGTTCTGGAGAATGGTCTCACTTTGGTGATGGTGGTTTTGCGAGCCCTTCTCAGGGCTCTTGCTGCTTTTTATTTTCCTCGGGGGAAGGTGAGAAATCACCTGTATGTGATTTCTCCTCCTGTGTCCCCACACGAGTCAGCACCTATTGAGGGCTTCAGGACTTGCCCCAGCTCCTCAGTGGTGGCTGTTTTCCATCCCTGTGTTCTCCATCAGGAATTTGGAATTGTGTTGAGGTGGATAGGCTGTAGTGACTGAGGAGCTGCCAGGCAGGGCTGACCTTGTGCAGCGGCTCGTGCTTCCCAACCCGAATGCTGTGGCTGCTGCTCTTGGCAGGGAATAAGGGGGGAGAAGTGAACTTTGCTGAGGTCAGAACTGCCATAAAGGACCAGCCTGCGAGAGCCAAATGGAGTGGTGAGGCATGGAATTCCTAAAAGGAAAGGCAGATAGTGACCAAAGCTTTCTGTGGCTGCCTGTGAGCATGGGAAGGTCACTGGGATCTGTAGTGGTGTGAAAACAGATGGCAGAAATGTGCTTTCCTACTTTATTTGGTTTTATACCGGTTCTTACCTCTCCTGGTAAGCAACAATCCTGCTTCACTTGAATTAAACCATCTGTCCATGGCTCCTGTTCTTATATCTCACTACCTGGATATTTGTGACTGGTGGAATACACAAGGGGTTTTCTTTTCCTAGAGATTCTCTTCATTTGGAGTTTCCAAAACCTGAAGGGAGGCTCTTTGTCTTCACAGCCACCATGTCACCCAGCCAGGAATCAGTTTTCTCTGACTATGAGGCGGACACCAGCCAGACCTCGAAGCTGCTAAGAAAATTTAAGGAGACGCCATTTGTGCCCATTGGTGAGTTCAAAAATGGAGAAATGTGTTTGCACAATCGATGTGGCAAACACCATCACTGTTCACCTTTTTTTCTGTGAACAGGAAATCACTTAGAAATTACTTCCCCATAATATTTGTCCTACAAGAAAGAGGGAAATTAATGAGGTCTGTTACCTTAAGTAAAAAAACTCAGAACCTACAAGTATAAGAAAAAACCCCAAACCAACAAACCCTGAAAGGCTTTTTGGGTGAGGTTGGAAAACACATTAAGGTGATGCTGTCAGGTGGTTAAGGAGTGTGTCGTGCAGCTGTTCTGGAGCACAGTTCCTGGGAATTATGTGACCACTACAAAGTGACTTAAAAGCTATAAAAATACAAACTAGAAGGATTTAAATTACAGCCTGTCTGGTAAATGTTTCAGCCCTCTGCTGCCATGACTTAGTTCAAAATGCATTTTTTAAATAACTTTTATGTTATCCAGCTTGAGGAAGTTGTTGAAGTTCGCAGCCTCTTGGCTGAGACCCCCAAAAAGCTCCTGAGGGGAGCAGGGATCAGCTTTTGTCTGACAGGAGACATGTTTTGATTTCCAGCCACCTTAAATGGAAAGCAGCGGGGTCAGTTGGGGTGAACTGTTCCAAGCGTTTGCCAGCAGATTTCCGTCACTGGTTCCGTGGTCACAGGACTTTGTCTCCACCTTGCTCAGGAGTACCGTGAACTCCATGAGTTCCAGTTCCCTGAAGCAGATTGGCAGAACTCACCTTTGACCTTCTGTCAGAGCTTGAAGGCCCTAAAACTCTTAACTGGTATTTAATGAAGGTGCCACAGGAATTAAGTGTTTATAGCTTCCTGGTGGCACTGGTAATGCTCTGGCTCAGGGAGACAAACTGCCTGTGCTCTGCTCAGTAAATTATACACAGTGCTTAAAACTTGGCAGCCACCTTTGAACTGGGCAAATAATCCTAAAAATGGAGTGGAATGGATGGAATTGGAAAAGTTTGGGCATTGCTGCTGTGTATTCTGTGAGAGCATCAGTGTTCAGAGGTTGGAGCTGCAAAGCTGGGGCTGTTTGCTCTGCTGAAGGACTGTCGGTGAATTCTGGCCCTGGGAAAGAGACGTGGTGGAGCCTCCCTCCTCACAGCTTGGGGACAATAACATGTGACTTGTCCTGCCCTGGTGGCACCTGGCCAAATGTGACAACGCCCAAAATAGCAACTGCAGCAGACCAGTGGATACATCAGCGAGCATCCACACGCTGAGAGTCCAAGCAGCAGCCGAGTCGGGATCTTGGGTGTGAGTGTCCATCCAGGAAAGGGGGTGCTAGGAGCCCTGGTTCTGCCTGAAAAATATCCAGGGAATTCTGACACCTTGAGCTGCTCCTTTGGCATTTTAATGCTGCTGGAAATCTCTTGGTCTTCCCTGCACTGACTTGTGCGTTGAGTGAGGTGGCACTGGAGTGGAAACAGGAGATGGGCCAGGATTTACCACTACACAAAACCAGAGGGATTAGACCAAAACAGGCTTATTTTTGGATGAGAGAGAATGGCCTCGAGTTGTGCCAGGAGAGGGTTCAGACTGGATATTAGGAAAAATTTCTTCAAGGAAAGGGCTGCCCAGGGCAGTGGTGGAGTCACCATCCGTGGAGGGATTGAAAAACTGTGTAGATGTGACACTTGGGGACATGGTGTTGTGGTGGCCTTGACAGCTGCGGGGGAATGGTTGGACTCAATGGTCTTAAGGGTCTCTCCCAACCTAAACAGCTCAGTGATTCGCAGGCTGTTTTGTTTAGGTGGGTCCCTTCACTCCTCCCGATGCCCTGGATCTCCATTCAGAGGGATGCTCTCCTTGCCTTGCAGGGATGGCCGGCTTCGCTGCCGTGGTTGGCTACGGGCTGTACAAGCTGAAGCACAGAGGTGACATGAAAATGTCCCTTCACCTGATCCACATGCGCGTGGCGGCCCAGGGCTTCGCCGTGGGAGCCCTGACGTGTGGTACGTATGGAATGGGAGCTGTCCTCGGGAGTGGCAACCCATGGAGGAGAGCCTCTTGCATCTCTCCCAGTGGATAATGCAGCGTACGTGGCATGGCCTCAGGATGGAAGTATCCAGAACATTTATTTCAGGATGTTTGTGCTCCTTACTGGTGCTTGACCAGCCTTTCTGGAGTAATCTGATTTTATGTAGTTAAGTATTTCATTTCAGAGTAGCAGTTTTGACTATGTCTAGACATGGAATGCGAGGTTCTGCATCTCTGCCTCTTAGAGGCCAAAAAAAGAAAACATTCATCTGACACTGACATTTTCCCTTGTAAATGTGTTGCTGTTTCTGAATTTAATGCATTGGAAGATCTACAGCGTGTGTAGACCATGATATTCTATATTTTTATATATTTATATATGTATATATATTTTTTCAGGACCGGAATTGTGTCCCTGAATGTACAGGGACACTGTGCCCCTGATCCGTACATCTCAGGTCTCATCTGTGTGTAAATGTATATCCCATGAAACACTCTTTGTCCATACTGTATTCCCAGCAGGAACAACAGAAAAGCTTGACTTTGGCCACAAAATCAACTAGAATTAGCTCAGGATCTGCATTTTCATAGATGGTATATTTTCATACCCAGTTTCTCTGTATATGAAGATTTTTGTAGTGTTCATCACTGCTATTAAAAAAATACAGCAGAGGAGGAAGGGAAATTCTGTCTTGCTGAGAACATCTCTTACTGTTCAGATTTTTAAATCCATTATTTCTCATTTAACACAGTTCTTTAATTGTGCTTTTTTTTCTGTCTTAAAGGCGTGCTGTATTCCATGTTCCGGGATTACGTGGGGAAGCCCAAGGAATAGTGGGAAGCTGTCTGAAATCCCTGTCCTGGTGGGGTGGCCTGTATACTGCAGCTCCAAACCTCCTGTCGAGGGCTACTTGAGGAAAACAAATAGTACATGGCATTAGAGAATTGTTCTATTTTGTGTATGGTACACTGTGCTGAAGCTGGGCAGCCTCAGAATGTGCACTGGGGGAGCGGGTATTGGGGTCTGGCTCTCTCTGAGTGACACCACATCCCAGTTTTTAGGGGATATAGTGGAGTGCAATCCCTTTATCTTCCCCTTCAACTTGGTCCTAAAACTGGTGACTTGTTTTGCTGTTGTTGCCCAAAACCACGATGTCTGAACTGGCTCCTGTCAGGGAGTGTCAGGAATGCCTTGCTGTCATTTTCTATCCTCTGCCTCCAACTTTGTAATTTAGAAGCTTCCAGTAGCACTAAATGACTTCTAAAATTTTGAGAGAGATATATAAACATCTATTTTTTTTATTTAAGGCATGAGACAAGTATGTTGCAGCTATTTAAATGTTATATTTATTCATTGTTAACGAAGACACGGGCTTCCCTCTTTTTGCTATATCAGACCCTTGGATTATGATATTTTGTAACTTTATTTACGGTGTTCTTCTGAGTAACATTTAAATGTAACATTTAAAATACATATTGTGAAAACTAAACCTTAATTTGGTGTTTTAATGCTTTTAAAGTGTATGATGTAGCTGATTTATGCAGTATTGCTCCCCATAGAAAATGTAAAAGCATTTAAATCTGAAATGCCCCCCCATCACTTTTGAGGTATTAAACCCCTTCTCTGTGAGTTATTTTACACTCAACCCCCTTGTACCTCCAATAGCAGTCACAAAAATAAAAGCCAATTTCTAAAAAAGCACATTTCCTCCTGTTAGCTGACATTCCATGGTGACGGCCTCGGATGTTACAGATATCACACGGTATACAAACTGCACCTGTCTGTGACCTGTTGTACAGAGTAGGGGGAGATTAGATACAAATAAAAGTGAGTAGGGGAGGTAACGACTGTTTGCCTATGGATTTGCTGGGGGAAACTCCCGTTCATCCCATTGCAGAGGGATAGCGTGAGCTGCTCTAGCCGAATAAAAATCACCCGAGGAGGGTGCGGCGCTCCTGGAAAAGTGAATTCCCAGCCGGTGCTCGCCTTGATTCCCAGCGGCTATCACCCCGCTGCCCTTGGCTGCTCCCGCATGGATGGATGGAGATGGGGAGGGGCGCCGACGCCTTTTCCTGTGCCTACCACCGCGAAGGGGGCAGAAGGAGCCGCTCCCGTGGCCCCGAGGGGCCGGGGGTGGTGCGGGAGTTGCGGGGATGGCGGTGACGGGAGGGGGGTGCTGGGAGCCATCATGGCGGCTGCGCTGAGGGGAAGGGCGCGCGCGCGCGCTCCCGTTGCCATGGGCACGCTGTCGGGCCGGGAGCGGGAGCGGGAGCCGGGGCCGCATCTCTGGTCCCGGTGCTGCCCAGCAGCGAACGGGGACAGCCGGGGGCACCCTCCCGGTGCCCTCGGGAAGGCGGTTCGGGTAGGCCGGGGGAGGTGCGGGAAAAGCGGGCAGGAGTTCCCGGGATGGGGGAACAGCGCGGCGCTGCAGGACCAGGTCCTGGCAGGTCACAGGGCGAGGCGGGAGGATGACAGTGACAGTTACAGCTGGCAATTAAAATTTATAAACGGAAACACAAGAAGTTCCGCCTCAAAAGGTGAAAGAAATTCTTGACGCTGAGGGCGGCAGAGCGCTGGGAAGGGGTGGCCAGGGAGGGCGTGGAGTGTCCCTCTCCGGAGACTTTCCAAACGCACCTGGATGAGTTCCTGTGGCACCCACTGCAGGTGACCCTGCCTTGGAGCCCTCCAACCCTCCTGGCTGGAGCCAGGGATGGTTTAGATGAGATATTCGGGAATATTTCTTCACCCAAAGGGTGGTCGGGCAGCAGAACAGGCTGCCCAGGGAAGTGTTGGAATCACCATCCCTGGAGGTGTTCAAAACCCACATGGAAGTGGCATTTGGGGACAAGGTTTGATGGCGCTTCTGGGTTAATGGTTGGACTCGAGGATCTTAGAGGGCTTTTCCATTGTAGCATGGTGTGATGGAGCTGCACCTTGAGTACTGTGCACATTTCTGGCCTAGAGATAAGTAAAATAAATAATAAAGTAATAGATTAATTAATCAGTAATGCAGTCTAAGTAAAGAAAATTCTGAGAAAAATTACGAAGGTAATTTAAGGCCTGAAATAGCTACTAACAATTCTAGGATATTTTCAGAAGAGAGACAACTACTGCTGGAAGATGTGCTTGCTTATCTTTGCTATCTTTAAGGTCAGTGGCGAAACCTATCAAATTTAGTGAGGGCCAATCTAATTATAAATTTACTTATCAACCCAAAGGTTACTAAAACCAGAAGGGCTGTCTAAATTTCCTGTGAAGTCTCCTTATGAAAATGGAATGGACTCCTTATCTCTATAGGCTTTTCCCAAATCTCAGAATCAACTTTGATCAATTAAAATTAATTTTCCAACCTCAGTGATTCCGTAATTCTTTGATCCCTCGTGCACAGGGCCCTGTGGGCTGTGCACAGGCAGCAGACTCTGCTCTTTGCACTTGTCAATGCTCAGTGCACCTTGTCCAGGTGAGTCTCTGCCCATAAGGTACACACAGGCACAAAGGGACACGCTGCATTTTGGTGCATTAATCAGGATAATTGGATTTCCCTCAGTGTGGGAAAGGGCCTGTGTTAATTACTCAGTGCAGGGCGTGCCTTTTGAAGTATTTACAGATTGGTTTTCCTAGACCAAAGGTGCAGTAGGGTTTTTTTTTGCAGACAATAAATGTCAAACAGAAGGAGAAAGGGGCTGGAATTTATCAGAAAACTGTCTTTAGTCATCCTAAGAAAAGGTTTGGGTAGCAACATTATTATTTTTAAAATCTATTAATAATATATTTTTATAATTAAATATATTTAATAATTAATGTATTTTTATTTAGTTATTTAACGTTATCACTCACTGATTAGAAATTTGGAGGAAAGGTGTAAGCCACACTCTTGTCTTGCCCAGAGGGAGCATAAGGAAAAAAAAGATTTTTCTTCCTCTGTCGGTGCCCCATTAACCCAAAAATGGGGGGATTTCCACCTTTCCTGGACGTGGGCAGGGAGGCTGGATGGTCCCAAACACTCCGTGCTCCCTTTAGCCAGTATAATGTGGCTGCTGCATTCTCTTGGATTTGGCCCCAACCTGCTCCTCTGTTAAAATGTTTATTTAAACAGATCTGTTTAAGAACATTGTGAAACGTTGCTTTTTGAATTCTGGAGTGAAAAAGACCCGACAACCTTTTTTTAGGGCTGCTTTAAAGCCATTTATGGAAAAAGGCACTTGAAGCAAGGCCATGGGGCTGGAGAGGAGGAGGAGGAGAAGGTGGTGGGAGACTGGGCAGAGGTCAGGGAGGAAAAGCTGCAGAGCAGCTGCCAGAAGGGGATGTTTTTCAAAGCAGTGCTGATCTCTGCTCTCTGTCACTTTTTATTTTCCTCTTGTTATGCTTTTAGTAAACAATGGAGCCAGACATAAAAGTGAATGAAGATTTCAAAAGCCAGTTCAAGGCTTATCAGGAGCAACAGCGAAGGCGGCTGCAAAATGTGATGGAGAGGAAGAAGGAAAAGCAGAACAGTCAGAAGGACACTGGCAGCACAAGGGAGACTTTAAGAGCCCTGAATGATCTAAACCTGTTTAAAATAGGACCCCCTGTAAATGAAGATGCCAGCAAAAGGTAAAGGTGTGGCATCACCATTCCTTTAGGAAGCCACTGAAGTATATTTTGCTTATGTTCTCATGAAACTCAATATTATTAAACTGGCAGGGCACTTTCTATCTTCACACACTGGGCTTTCATTATGCCGAGGAGCAGGATTATCCTGATTATCCTCAGGGCATTGTGCTGTGCTCTTTATTATCAGTGTTTTACAAATGAAGGGTGCAAGGACAGAAGGGTTGAGGGTGACATGTGAGGGGCAGCCAGGTACTACCTGGCAAAATCCAGCCTTTTGGGATCCCTGGCATCCTCTGAACTGTTGGTTAGTTCCTGCCTAGCTTTAAGCAATGAGGTTCCCTACATGAATAATTTCCAAGGATGGATAGAAGCAAAGCAGCTATTGGGAGCAAGCCAGAGGCCTGCAGTGCAGAAGAGTGTTCCCTGGGCCTTCCTTGCAATATATCCTGATGTAGTGGATCACAAGAATACCAGGACATTGGGCATTTTGGTATGGATCTCCCTTAATCTTGTTTTTTCTTTTTTGCTGAGTACTGGAGGAGATTTGAAACCCCAGCTCAGATCATTTCTCTTCCTCCCAGGATACAGTCAGCCTTTCCTTCTGACCCAATTAATGCTTCTTTTCCTAACTAGAACAGGTCTGAGGTTGGACACACCCCAGAGATGTCTGCAGTGCTGGCTGTTCAGGGCTTTGCTCTGTGGTCGTGGTGAAGCCAGGTGAAGAAATTCCTTCACACACTGGTGCCTCACCAGAGCTGTCTGATTTGCCAAGTTAAGCTCCTGATCTGATCTCTACCAGCTGTCCTCTTGCCTTCAACATTTTGTTCTGATAATCTGTAGAAGATTAAGATGGAAATCTGATTTTTAAAAAAAATGTTGGGAGGCTGATTCCCATAATTCAGATGTTTGGTGGAGGAAAGGGATTTGGGTGTTCCCAGGGCACATGATGGGCAGTGTGCAGAGTAGAGGAGAGCCCAGCAGTTCTCTGCTATTTAGAGTTCACCTGAGGAATCCCAGAGTTGTTATTTACCTCTGTTTCTGTGTCACTGACTGTCAAAAGTCCCCATCTGACATGGCAGGTGTAGCAGATTTATCTGGATTGTCCTTTGCTTGTGCACATTCAGCAGAGGAGTGGTTGTGAGTGATCAAATCCAGGCAGGATTTGTTTCTGGAAGGGATTCACCGGGATGTACTCAGCAGTATTCCCATGACAACACGTCAGAGGATTGTTCCAGGATCACAGGATTCCATATGGCCTGCAGTGGCAGTGATTTCAGCTTGTCACTGTTGTTTATAGCAGCACTTGGAAAACATTCCTCCTCTCAGAAGTCTCCCTTCCTCTGAGCCTTGAGAATTCTTTTTTCCTTCCTCCCATCCTACTCCCAGATCTTGTTTAGGCAAGTGTTTAGCTGATATTTCTGCCTTTCTGTTACGTTTTCTCTGTAACTTTATCCTCCCTTCTCTGTTTGCTGTATTTGAATGTATTTAAGTGACCTCCCTATCACGTGGAGAATCTGTAACAAGAGTTGGGAAAGACACAATTCGACAAAAGTTAAATTGCTTACTTTTTTTTTGGCCTGAACGGGACATGCAATTTGGGAAACCACCTGAATTCCAGGCAGAGCCCTGCTCATGAGCTCCACCTGGCTCTGACTCCTTGAAGGAGGGTGAAAATGGGAATCTTCTGCAGTTTGTTTCTTTTGGCTGATTTTCTGTAGCTGATCCACTCGGGTGGATCTGCTACCTCTGTAACAGGGAGAGTCACTCTGGGATGGGGTGGGAAGTGCCTCAGAGGAGACTCCAGCTCTGTGCAGTTGGAATGTCTGTCCATCCTCCTCTAAGTGCTTTTCCTCAAGACTTGGACTCCAGCTCTCAGAAGACTTCACTGACCAGGTGTGTTAAGAGCTTAGAACCCTTTTTTCATGTTAATCCCCCAGCTGTCCAAAATCTTCTGGTTCAAGTGTCTCTAATTGGATCTGAGTTCTGTTGCTCACTTCTCTGAGTGGTTCATGTGGGAATAACTCAGTTCTGCCTCTCCTCTGCTCACATTACTCCTTGCTTTCTTCTCTTTTGTAAACAGCTGCCTTTGATCTCCCTTTGATTTCCAGCTTTGAAACACAAGTGCATTTCTTAATTATGGATTGTGGATCCTCTCCTAAACTGGCTGTGCTGTTTGTGGCAGTGCTTTAAGGGGTCATTTATTCTAACATGGGCAGATGGAAGGGTGCATTTAAAAGCTCTCAGGTCTAATGGGTGCTAAGAGCTTGCTAAAACTTTGGAATAAAAAAAAAATGGTGATGATTATTGAGATATCTGTCCTGGCTGTGTCTACAGGTAACAGCTGTACTTTATCCAAATCAAATCTCCAAAATGTAAATATTTAGGGTTACCCTGTAGAAAATAAGAATCTAGGAGTCAATTCATCCAGCTGATTTAGGGGTCTGATGATATCTGAGATGCTGCAGGGTATCAGGAACTTCCACATGGGAATCACAGGGCACAGGAGACCTGCATCTTCCACCAGCAGCAGCTGGGGTCAGGTGGGCAGCCCAAATGGCACCGGTGTGTGGGTAATTGTATTGATTCCCAAGTTTTCTCAAGAGCCCCGTGTCAAGAGCTCAGATAATTCTGAACTCCCACAATTGAATTGAGCCCTTGAGGCCACAGCTCCTGGATTTTATGTTTGGAGGACCCATCACATAAGGGCAGTAAAGAGATTACTAATTCTTTGGATGTCTTAGAGAGATGAAACCTTTAAATGTTGCTAAATGTACTGAAGAATAGGAGAAGCAGGGCTATTTCTTCCCATTCAGAGGGCTTTTTTTGATATTCTCTGTTTCTAAATGAATTCCAGAAAGCACCATTAACAATACAAACTGATGCTCACAGGGTTCCAAGAGAATCAGCTGAGGACACAGGAAATTGGTTTTTTATGAATTGCTCTGAAACATTCATTTTTAAAGGACCCCAGGGGCAGCTTTGTAGTCGATGCTCTGTTGGCTTCTCTTGGCTTTGTCAAGTATAGAAAAGAAATCCTGAATGTCCCACATGCTGAATGCTGCCTGATTTCCTCTGAAGAACCAGGTAAGTAACACTGAGGTGACACTATTTGGTAACTTCAGTACACCTGCTCTGTTTTGCCCCAGACAGCTCAAGAAAGTGCAGATTTTTTTTTTTAAAGAAGATAATCAGCTTGTGTTCTTATCTGAGGTTTAGGATATTCTGCCTAATTCAGTAAAGTCACTCCTGGTAAGCTCAGCCCATCTATTGTGCAGTTGTTTCATTATTTTATTCCTAGGAGCATGTATTTGTATATTATTTGCAATTATGGTTTATTTTTTCCCAGTGTCCTTGAGACTGAGAACGAGCAGCAGCAGGACCAGCTCCGAGAGGTCTGGGATGAGAACTGCAGACTCTACAAACTGGTGTCAGAGAAAGATTTTGAAATAAAGCAGCTCCAGAAAAAAGTGGAGGAGGAGAGGTTGGCTCTGTCGGGTAAACACAGCAACTTTGTATTCTCACCGTGTTGGTTTGCTTGATGATGAGAAAAAAATGTCCCTGAAAAGAATAGTGCTCTTTTAGGGTACACAGTGATCCCTGTTCCTCACAGAACTGTAAACTCGCTATTATTGGCATATAAAAAATGATGTTTCATAGAAATCATATTTTGGAAAACTTCCTGTTAATGTCAAAGAGCTGCAGTTATGTAGAGTTAAATTCCTTATTCAGGCTCCTTTTTTTTTTTGCCTGAACAGGGCACAAGCAGGATGCTGGATGAATGCAAAATCCAGATTCTAAAGTGACTTTTGTGTCCTCTGAAAACCGAACTGTGCAGGCTGCACCTCCTCCACTGGGTGCCACTGTTGGTCAGGACAGCAGTGATGACCAGGCTTGAAGAGAAGGGGGAAACCAGCAACAAACAGAACTAAATAACATTAAATTACACCTTAATTCTTAATAATCAGCTGTAGTTTGCCTGTCGGAGAGGTGATAAACTCTTCCTGGTCAGGATCAGGAGCCAGATGTGCTGTTGCAGCTTCTCTGGCTGATACCAATCCCCTGCCTCTGTTTTCCCTGTCTGCACTGTGGCAATCCCCACATTGCTTGGGAATGCAAAGCTTTGGCTGAGTGTGTGCAATGCTTTTGAAGACCATCAATTTAACATGGAAGCACCAGCCTGGCTTTGGTAAGTTTAGTATTTACTGTGATCCTCAGCAGCCATTATTTATCCTGGAAACTGAGGTAAAAGTAGCTCCTAGGTGGGAGGGGAAACGCAAACCACGTGAGGGAGGGAGAACAGCGGAAATGCTTTTAAAAATAATGAATTGGTTTGAAGTGCTTTTAAATAAATGCTTTTAAAAGAATAAATCATATTCTTTACATAACTTTATTAAAGTTTTTAAGTTTAAAGCTCTTTTAAGTTTTTTGAAGAGTGGTATAGGAACAAATTCTCTTCTCAGCAGCATTCACTTGTGAGTGATCTGTCACCCTTCACCTCACCCCAGTTCTTGAATATAACCTTCACAGAGGTCAGAGAAAAGTCATTACTGCAGAGCTCTGAAGGAGGATGAAAGAGTTAAGAGGAATGACAGCAGCCAAGTTCAGTCTTCACACCCCCCACCATGGGTTTGTTGTTGCAGGCTCATGTTCCTTGCCGAGCTGGAGGTTTCAGTGGACTTTGTTTGCCATGATACTGATTTTGAAATCATACAAGAGCTTTCCTTCACCTGGGTGATGTTAGCCAGAACCAGGTGACACAACAGCCAGGCCTGGGGTTTACTTCATTTGTGGCACTAATCAAACCCTCCCTGATGAGGAAGCCAGTGATGTGGCTGTTTAAAAGAGCAATTAAAAGAGTCATCCAGTAAAGCTCCCTGTGCAATCCCAAGGGAGTTATAAATAGGCACAATGACATTTCCTGGACCTTGTCCAGGACCCAACTGTAATATTGTGCCTGACCTTTGAGGACAGATGTCTAAAAATGTTCACACCTCTGTTCCAGCAACTCCTCCAGTAGTAAACAACCAGGCAAGGCAGAGTGTTGTCTTTTTCTGTGATAATGCCAAAAAAATCCTGTTCCTAACCGTCCTTCCCAGCGGTGAGCAGGAAACACCGCTGCCCTCTCTAGGTAATAATGTTGCTACGACCACTGTTGTGGCCTTGTGACACTCTGGCTGTTGCTACAGTGTGAAATGTGGCCGTGGGGAGCTGCTGAATCAAAGGAGCAACCCATCCAGCTGGCACCTCTGACATCTCTTCCCTCACTTGTTCATTTAAGTGCCTGGCACAGCTCTGAGAGGAAGGGATGGGACAATAAAAGTACATTGTGACAGAGAACAAAAGCATCATCTATTCTGAGTCCTGCCTGTAAGATATGTCCTCTGCTTTCATGTGTTCTTTGTAGGGGTGTCTGGTCTAGCTGGAGATGTGGCAGCCACTAAAATAGTTGAGTTGGCCAAAAAGAACCGTGAGATAACTGCTGAGGCCGAGAGTGAGAGAGCCAGAGTGAAGCAGCTGAACCACAAAGTCAAGGAGCTGGAGAGAGAAGTGAGGCGTTTTTCTTGTTCTCTTTTTGCACCCTAAATCATGGAAATCCAGCCTCTGGGAGAGAAAATGGGTTTGATTCGTGTTCCCATGTTGAATTTGCTCTTGAATCCGTGTTTACTTTGGGTTGTGGTCATTTGTGTCCATGTTGTGTGCCCTCAGCTGTTTCGTCTCTGCAGACAGGAGGAACTAGGAAAGAATATCCCTGAGTAAAAATGAGACAGGGATTTATTAAACAGAGATTAGGAATGTTCATTTGTAGAAGCACAGAGACTTTTCTACCAGTCTGGCAATGATATTTCTCTTATTATTTATTTTTTGTGAGGAGGAGCGAATTTCACACCTTTATGTCTTACATTCCCACCTCATTAATACCAGTCAGTAATTAGTTCTTCATTCTTCTAAGCTTTTTTCATCCCCATAATAAAAGCTGTTTTCTGGAATAAGTACTTACAGAATTGAGACAACACCAAACTATATCATGTAAGACAGCACATCTTCACTCAGGAAAATTAAATTTTCTGGTTTACTGTGACTTTTTGCCAACCTTTCACAGAAGTAATTTTACTCAGATGGCTGCTGAATTGAAAATGAGATGTCATGATGTCAATGTTTGCTTTGTCCTTTGGCTACTGCTCCTCTTCCTTACACAGTATTGGTGATTTTTTTTTATAATTTTAAGTTTTTTTCCTGAACTTTGCTTTCTTAGAAGACATCAGTTAAATGAATCAATAATGCTGACAGATGCGTTTTGACTCAGTCTTTCACCATCACTTATTATCATGAGTCATGCATCTACCTGAATTGCACCCCAGCTACCTGAAAGATCAAAAAGTCATAGATTAAATTAAATTTTGGAGAACTCCTGCATAAATCCACAGTGTTCTGGTCAGAGGGCTCTTGTCAAGCAGTTGGCAGGTTGGCAAAGAAGTATTTAGGTGTAATTTGGGACCTACAAAATCACGCAAGTAGTGGAGCAATTCAGGAATAATTTAAGGAAAATTCATCTTGGTTCTACTCCCCTACTGCAGAAGTGTAATGACCATTATTCAAACAGAAAACTTGAAATATTCTCTGCTTTTAACCCAAACAGAAAGGAGCCCAGACTTTTCAGGAAGAAGATGAAGATGTAAATATGTGTAAAATGAAAGCAATGTTTGTCTCTGGGAGATACCTATCAAAAATGTGGGGTGATAGATAGAAAACGTTGTTATTTTATATATTTTTAGCTCTTTGCTTGCATGGAAACTGAAAAATCTGTAAATCATAAGTGCTTTAACATGATTATGTTCCCCCAAACAGAATGGAAGGTGGGCCACTGAACAATCACTTGGCAAAGGGTGGTCCACATAAGCAAAGGGATGTTTGCAGAAAATTTCCTTAGAACTGGAGCCAGCAGCTGCCAGCTCCAGCTGAAATTCCTCATTCTCAGTCCATTGACTACAAAACTTTGTGAACTGGCTAGAAAGAGTGGCCCTAAAAAAAGAGGGTGAAATGAGAACTGGCTCTGGGTTAGTTTTTCCCCAGATGCCCCTCTAATGAAGGAGCTCTTCCTTAGAGCCTTCTTTCATTCAGGCAAATCAAGATTTCCCACCCACCTTAAAGCATGAAGTCCCAAGCCTTCAAAGCAACACTTCCTGGCCTTTCCAGCCCCAAATTCCTGCACTCTCATCCATTTAGAAATCTTTGCAACAGCAACAGAGGGCATGATTCTGAGCAGGAGGGGTTGTATGTCTGTCTTTCTTTGCTGTGGCAAGCAAGAGGAGACAGAGTCTTTATTCTTCATGGGTTAAAAAATGCTATTTTAGAGCTCCCAGCTAAAGAAAAAGAGCCTTAACACCATTAAATCTCATTTTTAGGGTGTCAGATAGTCATTTCTCCTTTTATATTCCTCTAGTGAGTAGATGTATTTGCTTTTAATGGAATATCCTGGGCTGGACAGGATTTGTATTTATGTATATAAACATTAATTTTAGGCACTTTTGGTGATAAAATGTCTCAGGAGTCTCCATACTTGAAATCTGATCCCATCTCAGCAAGTCAGAGACATCTTCTGAAGTTATTCCACAGTAAAATAACACATGACTTTTTGGGAAGAAGAAAAAAACCTATGCTTTCCTACTGATTGTGTTTAAAAACAAGGGGAAAATTAAGTTTGGTGGGGTTTTTTTAGAGTAAATAAACATCCAAGTTATACTTTTTTGCTAATTAATACTCCATGGAAGGATGCTGTTCTCTGCATCCTTTCTACACTAACAATGGGGTTCTTTTCCAGCTACAGGCAGCCGCAGGAAAAATCCATTCCCTTGGTGGCGATACTGCAGGAATCAAAGAATCAACTCTGAAAATGCTGGAAGGAAACTTGGTAGGAATTGTAATTAAAATGAGGAAATCAGCAGCTGATACTTGGCTCTCTCCTTTGTATGACAAGGATGTATCCCTGTCACCAGTTTTAGGACCCAAATTCCCCTGCACCTCCTCCATACCCCAAAAATTAGGTCTGGAAAAAGAATTTCTGTGCTCCTGATGGATCCATGGATTTTAATCATCCTGTTTTTCCCTGAGGATTCTGTTCTCACCAAGTACATTCCTCTCTTCAAAGGCTGAAAGTCCAGAGGTGAAAGCCTTGCAAGAAAAATTGAACACAGCCAACTTAAAAGTGACAGAATATCGGAACCAGCTCCAGTCTGTGAAACAGGAGCTGAAGCTGACCCAAAAGGTACCACTGCAGGGTGCAGGCTGGGGCTGGGATCCCTGCAGGAGGTTCAGCCTTGGGAAGCTGGGAGGCTTTTGATTGGCCCCCCATGAATTATTGCAGAGGAGTAGGGAGGTAAGGAAGATGCAAATGTGGTGGTTGCATTGGAACTGTGCCCATGGATACACGGATCTCATGCTCTGCCCCCACTGTGTCCAGCATTTCCATTGTACAATGGACACAAATCCTTTAGAGTTTTCAAGTCCCAGATCAGCAGAACTGTTTGTGATGTACATCCAGGTTCATTCCTTCTTTCCCATACATTTAATTATGTATTTACTTTTAGTGCAGGTGTCAGTCCCATGGGAATCAATGGGATTAAAGGCCATGCTTGAAGTAAAGCACGTGTTTAAAGAGTTTGTTGGAGTGACATCCAGAATAACCTTTTCCTCTGATTCATGATGGATTTAAGTGTTACTATGTGGTCTGATTCCTTTTGTAGGAAACCTGCAATGCAGATCAGAGTAGAGAATATGGTCCTAAAAATAGAAGTCTGCTCTGACCTTTTTATAAATAATTTAAATGTTCTTCATACTAACTTCAGCTGTGTCAGAATTTTGCAAGGGAGATTGGCTCAATTCCTGGTGTGTATGGGGACAATATCTCTATTCCTGGTTAGTTATGGTTAAATATTCATTATATCAAAAATAATTTGGTGTATTGAAAACTGCTTGTGTTCCCTGTTAGAGAGAGCTGCTTTTCCTCCCCTCTCCCCAGCACATCTATTTAAGCCTTACTGTTGATGTTAATCCCTTTTTCCCAGCTTTTAGCCAATGAAGTTGGGGAAGATGTGAATATCCAAAGCCTCTTGACCCATTCTGGCGGCTGGCGTGGACGAGCTCAGCAAATTCTTCTTCTCCAAACCAAGGTGAGTTACGACCCTGCATGGTTCAGCTGGAATTCTCTTTCTAAGTATAGATATCACCCCAATTTGAGGTAAAAGCACTCTTAGTTCTTCATTAATTCCTAACATCTCTGTGTTGATGTGTGCAGACCATGTTAATGACTCTGTTGCAGCCTTGCAAGCTTTGGTATTTCAGCTGGGAATCTTTCACATCTCTGTCAAAGGAAGGAGTTCAGTGACCTTGGAGAGCTGTGGCAGCCTAGTTCAAGTCCCAGGGTGTTTTGAAGGTGCCTCTCTCCGCTGAGAACAGAAGGAGCCCTGTCAGTGTCTGTGCTCTGACTTAGACACCTTTGTTCACTGCTTGGAGTCAGGTGGGAAGAATTGAGGCCAGATAAGATTTTCAAGTTGTTCCTTTGGGACCTCAGTGAAATCTTTTAACTCTTGAATCTTCTGAAGGGCAGAGTTTAGCTGAAATGTCAGCAGGAGGCAGGGAGGCAGTTTTGTCTGCATCTAAATAAAAGTTCTCTCAGGCAATTTGACACGTTATTTTCCTATTTTTCTGCTGTTTAATTATATGCCATCAAACTGATTTTTTGCACTCTGTCTGAGATTGTTAACCTCTGCTTTCCCTTGGGCAAATACCTTTTCCTTCTGTTATATCCCCTGCCTGGAGTTCATCTGAACACTGTTCCTACTGTTCTCTGCTGTAATGGAGAGATTTCTCTCAGAGCCAGGCTCCTCAGGCCCCTTCTGTAGTCAGTGGGAATCTTGTAAATCCAGTCACTGGATCAAAAGTGAGGCAGGTTCCTCCAAAACAGGGTAGAGGAACTGAGCTGAGGCAGTGCCCAGTTCCTTCTACTGACTCTGAAAGCAGCCTGCAGTGAGTAGTTGACAAGCTGAGTTCACTTGGCTTCACACAGCAGCAATTCCAAATACTCGGGAGTGCCTGCCTGGCCTCCACATGTGGCTCCATGAAGGCACAGATCTCCCACGTGTCCCGGATCTCCTAGAGGTCTGGTGGCAAATCTCCTTCCTGCACAGATACCCTAAAATCTGCATATTTATTAGCAACTAAATTTAAATTTGAAAGACCAGACACTGCTCTGTGTTAGTTAACCATGACAATATCAAGAAATAATCTGAGCTGCCTTTGGCTGTGTCCTCTTTGCACTGTACCCCTGGTAAAACTCTGGGTGAGTTGTCATTGTTGTGCCATAGGTTCGAGAGCTGGAGCATAAGTTGAAGGAAAACAAGATCAGAGCTTCACTGTTTGAGATGGAAGAGGGATTTCTGCCATTTGCTGGTCCAAGGAAGTTGTCAGTCCAAGAGAAGAATGTGCTGAAGATTCGCAGCCTGGAAAAAGAAAAGAAAGACTCTCTGGAGGTAAAATCCTGTGAACTGACAGAGTCCTGTTTGGGTGTGGGGTGTGTAATAACTTGTCCTGCCTTCAGGGTGTGTTACACCCATCTAAAACCATTTCACAAACCCACCTGATCTGCTGCAGGAAGCTCTGCCCCACTGCACAGCCCAGCCCTGCTACAGCTGCGCCCAGACTCCGTAGCCTCCCTCTCACCCCTTGGCCAGGTGTGCGTTCTTCATCCCAAATACAGACATCCCTCACACCTCCTGGATCTGTAGGGCTCTGGGCTTCTCCATTTGAACAGAATAATGGAGAATTAGAATCCAGAACAGTGGAGAATCAGCCTAGTCCCCCTGGATTCCTGAGCAGACAGACCCTTTTTGGATGCTGGCAAGCAGGCAGCAAGTAGCATTTGTAATTTCTATTTCCTTAGGGATGGTACAGTATTCTAATACCATTTTTAAGGTTCTACCAGGTAATGTGTGATTCTTTTTGCTCACCACAGCACCTGGGGCTTGGTGATGAGTTATAACTCTCATTTCCTTTTGCATCGCTGCAGAAACTCGCCGGGCAACACAATGCTCTCCAAAAAAGCCATGAGGAATTGAGAAAAAAACTTGACGCCTCAAGGACCAGGAACCAAATGCTGTGTGGAGAAGTGAAGATGCTGAAGGAACAGATTGGAACCTTACTGGAGAAAGGGAAACACGATGATGAGCTCGTAGATACCTTGCTGGTACAGTCTGTGTCTGTTGGTCCCAGCCCCTGCAGATCAGCCCTCTTTCTATGGGTGATAAAACACGATGTTATTTCGTGGCACACACAGCCTTAGGGTGTACAGGAGCCTGATGAATCCAACTGTGACAGCCAGAGGTTTCCTTGTCAGCTTAAGTCCTTCTGCATTTTGGATTAGGTCATGTAAGGGCTGTGAGACAGCTCCAGGTGTGACAGTTGCAGTCAAGTGGCTCTGAGCTGCAGGGACTGGAAGAAATATTTTGCAGAAGGATTGAAGTAGGTAGAGGAAGGGCTTCAGTCCTGCCCCAAGGTGCTGGCCTGTATTCTTTGGTCTGCTTACAGCTCCACTGGAAGATTTTTTTTTTTCTTAGAATGCCTGCAGTTCTGCAGGAATTCTTTTGTTTGTAACAAAACTTCCATTTATTTTGTTACACAGCCCAAAACACACAAGCTGAACCATGAGTACTAAACCATGTGCATGTTCACTTGCAGTAGCTAGAACTGAGAGGATTTGGCCTCTTCAAAACCAAGAGTTTTAGCAAAGGCTCAGAGATGCTGAGAAAGAAATAAATGGCTGTTTCCAAGGTCCTGCCATGGTTCTAAACAACCTTCCTCAATTAAAATAGCAAATATATTAGAGAAGATACCACCTCTTAGCAGGGTTAGTTCTGTGTTTCCTGATCCAACTCCTCACTAGTTTCAAACCACTCAGATTTCCTTGCTGCTGTAGGTAGGTTTTAGCTTAGCTGGCATTCACCCTTCTCACACCAGGCACTGGGGGGAATGTGGGTGCTGACCAGCAGATCAGGGGAGCCAAAGAACACTTGTCACTTTTTCTGAGTATTCCCCCTAAAATTATTACAGAAAGATGCAGGTTTATTTGGGAAGGGATGGTTAATCTGTTTTATGCTTTCTATCACAGAAACACTTTATTGCAGGTTGTTGGCCTGACAGAACAAACTGCCTGACAGGTATTAGATTTGTCAGTGTGGAAAAAGCCTCCAAAACCCACTGGTGAAGCAGCCTGGCCTCATATCTGTCACTGCATAGTGCCCTCAGCTTTTAATATCACTATCACACAATCTGATCATGTTCTAATTCCACAAAAAGCACATTGAAATCTTGAGTTTCATTCAGTTTATGAGAAAAGTCACTTCTTTGTCAAAGGCCAGCCTTTCTTGCTCTGTGTGCTGCTACACTGAGCAGCAAAGCTGGCAGCAAATTGAACCTGACCATTGCTCAGGTCAACATAACAAATCAAATTCCCAAAGTGGCACCAGTGACATCAATGTGCTCCCACCAAGGAATGGGCTTGGCAGGGCAGGGGCTTGCCCTACCATTCCTAAATGGATATTTGTCTTGGAGGGGTTAAAATAATCATTGTGTACAAAATAAAGATCTCACCTGTTTCTGTTTTACCAGAGCCAGCAGAAACAAATGCAGGAGATCTTAAAGGACCTGAGCCAGAAGGAGGATGAGAACAAGGAGTCTCGGCAGATTATGGGGTACCACTTGAACAACGAGATTCAGAAACAAAACTCCCTGATAGAGCAGCTCAGGGAGTTGGTGGCTGAGCGAGAAGCAAACGTTAAAAATCTGGAAGAGAAGATTAGGCAACTCACACTCCAGGTAGGCAGAACAAATTAATTAGAGGAGCACACTTGGTAATCGTTTTAGGTCTTCTCTTCCACTTCCTTCTCCCTTATTATCTGAGATGGTTGCTGCCTCCAGGCAGTGATCCCTGTCCTACTGACAGTCTCTCCTGATGGAATGATAAAGCAGGAATACTCTTTCGTAACTCCTCAGTTCCTTTGTGCATAACTTCAGGCTGTTTAAGCAGAAATACCAATCACATCCACACGTGGCCCCATGTCAGGATGTCACTGACAGCAGGGCTTGGGGCTGCACTGGGGACCCCTCAGTGTTCAGCACCTTTGGCTGCTGAAAGGAGGAAGCAAATAAATGTGTCAGACCAACACCAGCAGGTACCCAGCTGCTGCTGCTGTCCCACAGTCAGGATTTGTTAAGAGTATTTAAGCATCCCATTCCCACTGATCCCAAACCCTCCTGGGGTTATGGTGAGGTTGTGAATCTGCCAGATACCTCAGGAATGGAGCACTGGACGCAGGATCAAATCTGGGTTAGGGACACAAACCAGCTGTGCTGGCAGTGATAGTGCTGCACTGTAGGTTCTCCAGTGCACATCAATTTCATATAATCTGCACTTTTTACTGACTTCTGCTTTGTTTTCATCCTGCAATGGACAGAAATTTAAGCAAAGCTTCTGAGGAGGTCCTGTAAATCAAAAGTTCTGGCTTGCTTGTAGCAATAATCAAAAGCTGCTGATTTGGCATTGGTGCAGCTGTTTTCCTCTGAACTGTGTGATTGCTTTTATAACCTGCTCCACCATTAACAGATGAAACATGCCCATCCATGGGACGTGTCCAGATCTGCTTATCCAGCACCCTTTGAGCACTCAGGAGCACCTCTGGGAGCAGGCAGCAGCGAGCCTGGAAGGACAGAATCTGCCCGGTAAGAAGACCAGAATGTCAATATTTCACATTGTTGTGAGTAATTCAGGAGCCTGAGGTTTCCCAGGGAGTTTCATCAAACCACAAGTGCCTTGTGCCAACAGCTGTGGCAGCCTGTTTGCAGTTTATGGGAATCTCTAATCACATTATCTCTTGGACTTTTGTCCTGGAACAGAGAAGGATGTACACACTTGCAGACATGACTAGATTTGGCATGATGGTAGAGCAGCTATTTCTCTTCCTGCAGCTCAGATAATGTTTATGTGGTCAGCTTAAGTGCCTGGGAGTCTTTTCCTTTATGAGACACAGGGCTGCTAATGAGCAGACTTCTGTGAGCAGGGCTGGGAATTAATACAGAGTGCCATTTTAGGTAAGCACTAAATCAGTGGTGCATTATTTAAATCAATAAGTGCTCTTTGAGTAGGATTGACATGCAGAAATGTTGAAAACACACCACGTCATTTGTTCTTAACAAATATCCTTTTTAAAGCCTCACTGAGGACTGTGTAAATTACACTGATCTTAGTGCAGCAATAAATCTGATTTCTGTTTACACTGATGTGACTCTGGGTCACTCTGGCTGTGTAAAGGGACCGTGGTACCACAGCAAGTTATATCCTTTCCTGTTAAATTGCTGCTGAGTTTGTTGCTGAAGAGTTCATGGTCTAATTGACAGTGAGGATTTGAGACTGGTCTTATGGGGAAGGAGGAAATTTTTCATCAACTTAGAGTTATGACTGATCTCTTCTGTGTAATTTCCTACCTCATTACTTTAGACATCAAATTGGCTTTAAAATTAGCTGAGTATCCCTGAGTCTAAGTAGAACATTACTATAAAATGTAAGAAGAATCCTGTTCTGTGTTTTTGAGTTAGAGTTAAAACATCCTTAATTTGAAAGTTTCTGTACTCTTCTGACTGCTTTCATTCTCCCCCTTCTAACTCTGCAGAAGTTGTCATGCTCTCCTGGAGCAAACCTCTATTTTATCCCCTTTTTTTTTACCTCACATGTCTGCTGATGGTAAGCAGGAACCAAAGCTGGGTAATGGCTTTGTGGAAACCACTAAGTGCAATGCATAAATTATTGCTTGTGTACGGGGCCAAGGGCTCTGTCGTGGAAAGAGCTGACGTGTCAGGTGGGCAATGAATGATCCTGAAAACTCTGAGAGCTGTTAATAACTTGGTCAGCAAGGCTCACTCCTTCCATTAACTTTAATATGCTGATGAACTCTCCATTCTGTTTTGCTGTAGTGAATCATCTTTTCCTTTCAGAAAAGGTGAAATGGAAAACGCTATAAATAGGTGCTAAACCCCTTGGAGATAGCAGAGTAAAAATCTGAAGTTTTAGACTGGGCCAAGGCTGTCAGCATCAACCTTAACTTGATTTTAGGATTAGCCACTCCTAGCCTAGAAGGCACCTCTGCCTCTTCCACCATGTTGAGGCTTTATCTTCTTGTTAGCTACAGTCTAAAGACAAGGAAGTGTGGGGTAAATCTGCAGGGGCTTGCCTTTGGGCAGCTGAACTCATTGAGGAAACAATCAAATGGGGTGTCCCAAACAAACACACACTGAAATGGGATGTCCCAAACAATCACACAATGAAATGGGATGTCCCAAACAAACACACACCGAAATGGGATGTCCCAAACAAACACACACCGAAATGGGATGTCCCAAACAAACACACACCGAAATGGGATGTCCCAAACAATCACACACTGAAATGGGATGTCCCAAACAAACACACACTGAAATGGGGTGTCCCAAACACACATATCATTATATATAAAGTTCATCCAGGCTGGAAGTGATGCTCCAGTGTTATCAGCTGGCTCCTCCTCTTACAACAGTGAACCTGAGGGTTTTCACAAAGCAGATCTCAGAAAACTACATAAAATATATTTTTAAAGGCCATTGGGAAATACAAGTTGTGCACCTTGCTGCAGAGCAGGGGTTCATTTGGTTATGAAAATGTGACATGCAAACACCATCAAACTGCACAGAGCTGGGATTGTCTCTCCCAGTGCTCGGTGAGGGTGTGAGGTGAGGGAGCTCTTCCCTACAAAACACAGACATTGGGAAATGACTGGGAATTCTGGGATGACTGCCCTGTGTGGAGCCCCTAACAAAGCTTTCCTCCCCCAGGGCAGTGTCCTTGATGGGCCACACACTCGTGGAGTCGGCAGCCATGGAGCCTTTCCTCCTGAGGGATAATATCCCACCTGAAAGGTGGGTACAGAAACTTCAGTATCAGCAAGGGAGGTGCTCTGCCATGCTCTGCAAGCTGCTGGAAATCCTTGTCCTGCCTGCCTTGTTTCTGTAATGAAAGCTTCTTGCACCATCCTTCCTAGTGAAGCTGTCCAAGAGCTCTAACACCTGATTTCTCTCTTAATTTTGTAATTGATTTCTTGTTTGTCACCAATCTGTTCCATTTTCATTCCCAAATGCCAAGATTTCTCCTGCTTTTTTAATTCCAAAGGAGATCTTCCTGAATGCAGAGGGGTCAGAGAAGCAATGAAGTACATAATAATGGTGTACATGGGAAAACTGCCCCTTCCTTTCATCACATATTGGACACAAGAACAGCCATTGTGCAAGTGCTGCCTGAAGCCTTTCAGAGGGAGAAAATCAATAGCAGGGCATTTAATAGTTTAGTGCGGCACTTGGGAGATACAATCTTCTTTTACTTTGGCAGTAGCAGTGGGAGGAGAGTGGGGATAATGAATTGATCAGAGGTGGAAGTTTGTTTTCAGGGGTGCTGGGGAGGGGAGGCATCCTGGAAGCAGCATTGTAATGCCGTTCCCTGTGACTTTATACCCGAATATTTCTGTTCTGTTTATTGCAGTCTAGAGATGGGTGCTGGGGGGAGGTAGTGAGCCTGGCTCTGCGTTCTGCCTTCACCTTCAGACAAGTGTGTTTGAGATGTTGCTCAAACCCTGCCTTTGTTTCATTTCTTTCATTTAGGAAGTGGGAAACAGACTCTCTGTGCTTGTGCTTTCCTCAGGTTTGCTGGCCAGGGCTGGGAAGTGCTGCAGGCAGAGATCACAGAGCACAGGGCTCTGGTCCAGGCTACTGAAGTGGAGAGGGACAGGCTCCTGGAACTGGTGACTGTGCTGCAGAAAAGGTACAGCCTCATCCCACCAGCATCCTTTGTGGGGTGCTGGGATCAGGGAACACTGCAGAAGTCTGGGACACGCACTACAGTACATCACACGCTGCGATCCTTGCCTTAAATAGGGGCTTTTCAAATTTTTTTCTGCTCAATTTCCCTGCCTGGCTGATGATTCATTCTTTTTATTATTCGTTTAGAACAAAGGGCAGAAAAAATGGAGCCATCTTCCAGCTTGCTGCACCTAGATTAAAACCAGAATTCCTGTATTTATATCTGCACAGCCTTATTGAGGCAGCAATATTATTCATCAGTAGTAAACACTGTAATTATAGTTATAATATTCTGTTCCAAAGCTTTCCACATTCTTTTTAAGTTTCACTGTATCCTTTTCTAAAGGAATTTATTCTGGTTTAACTGAGGCATTACAGTGATGATTTTTTTTTAATTTTATTTTGTAAGATTCAATTCAATGTAAGATGATGTTAAAAGCCAACTATGTTTTAGAAGGGAAAGGAAAGCAAAGCAATTTTTTTTTACACCTTTCAACCACTGTTTTTTTTCCCCACTATGTGTTATTTGATTCCCAAATCTGTATTCCAATATTGGAAATATACTTTCATCTGTGTGCCTGTCAATACAATAAGCACTGTTTGATTACTTGCTTGAATTTACCATTGTTATCATTCTCACTTGTATAACTTTTGTCCTGCATGATTAAAACCAGTCAGAAAAAAAAAATAGATTTTTCTTTTAGAACTGTGGAAAAGGTGCTTTTAAAGCTAAATTTTAGAAATACATGCTGGGAAAAATCCTTTTCATGTTTGTAAGCCCAGTGACTTTAATAGAGCTGTGCAATCAGATGAGGATGGAGCTGTGAGTGGTAACTGAAGTGTGGCCACCACCAAAATGGGATAATGAAAAACAGAGTCAATGAAATGCACAGTTGCTTGTAAAATGTGCCATAAACTGATGATTCAGCAGCTCCACAGTTATCACACATTTATCAAGCAGGTAACATAAATTTTGTGAGACTGTGTGCAATAACTCTTAGAAGACCTCAGGGTAATGTAGCACCAGGCAGATTTCAACACGAATATATGTTAAAAAATCAGGTTTTCCTCCTTTTCCCTCCACTGCTGGGCTGTAACAAAGCTCAGGTAACATAGGTAATGCTTAAATCAAGAGGAGAGCACTGGGAATTGCTACGAGTGGGATTTTTCCACAGCATTTTAGTTTAAATTATTCCTATTGGCAGATGATTCCATTAAAAAACCCCCAGATCTTGCCATTTTCCCCCACTTTTTGTGTAAAGTGGATGCCAGAGGAACACCGGGGTCAAATGAAAGTTTAGTGAATGCAGAACCACTGAGAGGAATAAAATGTCTCAGAGCACATCACCAGCCTGGGAATTCACTGCCACACGAGGTCGAGTCTTGCCTGTAGCTACATTTTTAAGCCAGTGATATAATTTTATTATAGCTGTAATATTTTTTTTTAAATTATGCCAGCTAGGAGGGAAATAAACTAATCAAGTCTCTTGATTCAGAGAGCAACCAGCTTCCACCCGTTGGGGTCAGGAGGGAAATTCCCTTACTCAATCCACTACAATGAGTCAATTTGGGTTTCTTTTTATCCTTAAACTCCTTGGAATCACTTGGTGTCAGTCACTGCCCCACTGGCAGCACCTGTGGGTGCACATGAGATTTTTGCAGTTAATTTTCTGAGATGCTATGCAGGATGGAGAGAGGCAATTTGCTCTTCTGTGCTGTCACCACCAGTTTCTTTTCCACCCTCTCCCATCCACGGTTGTGTCTAATGGCCAAGTTTATTAAAAGCAACCTCAAGTTTCTTTTCTTTCTCTCAGATAACTGACGTAAATGTTAGACTGTGGTTTTTATAAACTATTTTCCTTCCAAGCTTTCCCAGAGCGTCTAAAAAATGCAGTTTATTATTCCTGTAATAAAAGATCTCTCCTCAGCAACCTGCAGCTTTCCTGCTCATCTGAGGGGTGAATTCACACAGGGAGCCAGAGTTAAGGGATCTGAGCAACCTCCATTAACAAACCCATTGTTTCCATCTGTATTCATTAGTTAATTCTCTTTTGCATATTTAGAAGATGTCATCTGATACAATTTCACTGGGATTTCTGCCTTTGGATGCATGGAAAGTTCTTTCCCTTCTGTTGGGAGCTCTGCAGCAGAAAGCAGCATTCAGTACCAGGACTGATTTAACATAGACATGACACAAATGAGCTGAACTCCCTCTTTTTTTTTTGCCTGTCAGGATGGAGGAAAGCAGTGACAGAGTCTTGGAAGCCGAGAAGAAGCTCCAGGAGGAGCAGTGGCGAAGCGACATCTTGGAACAGCAGCTTGAAAAGCTGCAGGTGGATCCAGAGAGCAGCACAAGTGCACAGAAACCTCCCCTGAGGCGCACAACAGGTGAGGGGGAGCCCTCAGCCACGGCCACGTCCCCTATTTCACCTCTGGGCTTAATAGACAGCGACAACACTCGGCCTCCATCTGCCAAACCCAGCCCAGTGCTGGTGATGGGACCTGCTCAGGCCCAGCCGCAAAATCCTGGCCCCTCTTAAATCGAGAGGATTTTCCCACAGGTCTGAGTGGGATCAGGATTTTTGCAGCGTGTTTCCATGGGATAACTCCAAGAAAAAGAAGCTTTCCCCTGCTCTGTGTTGCCCCCAGGCCCAGAGCTCCCTTTGCACTCGTGCCTGAGGGATTCAGCTGAAGGTTAAGAGCAGAATTAAAGGACGCATCCCAATTTAAGCCCTGTCAGGGCCTATGAAAAACTATTGCTGGTGATGAAGTAATTAGATCTGGTGTAATTTATTATCCCATGAACGTGATAATCTCCTGCTATAAATATGAAAGCCTCCCTGGCGTAGTTGAAGAAGAAGAATTCATGGTGGATGTTAAATTTTTATTTCCCTGATCAGATCCTTTTATTGCTTAAGGACTCTGATTCTGTAAAGTGTCTAAACCAATAAAGTGGCACATATTCTTAAGGAAATTTTTCCAGTGGTTTCCCTTTTTATGTTTATTTTGGTAAAGTAAAAAGACTTCAAATGCCGGGAGATGAACAGCAGGGAGGGGAATTCCAATTTGGCAAATGTTGGGATGGTGTCAGGCTGAGTTAGGGTGACCGGAGGGACCACAAGCCTCATCAGAGACCTTGGATGAGCCCTTCAGAGGAACCTTTATCCTGAAGGGGGACTGAATGAGTGCTTCAAACCTGCTCCTCTCTGTAAAACACGGATTTGTTCCTTAGAGCAGGATTGTTGTGTGCTTGGAAGGGGCTCCAGCCCACACTGATCCATTCTCATGTGTTTTTGTGTGAGCACTGGTTCTTAGAGTTGTCTCACCTTTATTGACTGAGAGCAGAAAAAGTACAGAAAAATTACAGAAAAATACAGAAAAAGTGCAGAAAAATTTAGATCCCAACAGTATGGGAGCATTTTGGTGCTGCCTTGTACGAGTTTCTGACTGCTCAGACTTTTACACAACCTGGTGAAGTGTTGATGTGTTCTGTTATCAAAGATTCCCCTTGCAAGCTCCAAGAGAGACAAACTCTCCAGGTCCTGAGGCTTTTTGGTCAAGTTTTGTTGTGCTGTAGTAAAGTTTTAGTAACTCCCCTCTGGTAGTTGGCATTTCATAGCCAGAGGAAGAAGCTGTTTTCACCAGTGTGACAGATTCCTTCTCACTTAATATTTAGTTCATTAATCTCCTCTGCTTAAGGACTAAAAGCAAAAGTAGAAAAGGATTGGCAGTAAGACTACTAAGGAGAAATCCTCTCTAAATCCACGAGATGAGTAGGTAACGATCTATTTCCCCACCCTCCTTTGATGAGAGCTTTGTGATGTGCCAAAACTCTCTGGAATTTGCACAAGAACCAAGTCTACAAGTCTGTAATACACCTCTTCAGCAGAGCATGGAGGTTATCTCGATGCTTTCATGCCAATGGTTGAGGAAGTAAGAAGAAATGAAAAGCTTGAATACAAAATAGAGACTAGAGAACCTGCTAATTAACATAATATTTTCCTTTCTTTCTGAAAGTGCAAAATTGGAGAGAGCTGATCTAATTGCTAATCTAATGTTTCTGGTCTCTTCAATTCAAGGGAAGTAGATAATGATGCTAAGTAGCTGGAAACAACCCAGATGTGTTTTAAAATTATTCAGGCTTTTCATTTTCTGTGCTTTTTCCCCCTGTCTTATCCAAATTCCAAATTATCAAAGAATAATCCCAGAGGAGGGATAGGTAAGTAACAGCAGGTTTTCCTCAGCCCTGTAAAGCACAGCCTCAAGATCAAAAGCATTTTTTAGTTATACAGTGCAGCCTTTTCTTCCCATTTGTTTTTGTCAGAGTTCAGTACTCTCCAACCAGGTTCTTTCAGATATTCCACATGAGGAGGATTTAGTGTTTTAATAGCAGATGTACTTATTTGAAGATATTTGATGTTATGAGGGATGTGAATTGGGAAAAGAGATGCAGAAACATGCCAACATGACAACACAAGCACAAAGCAGCAATTTCAGTGTTCAGTGGAATCACAGCACAGGTGCCAGCCTGGCTGTTCACTGTCATGGTGCTGTATTCCCAGTTATAAGGATTGCAGCCAGCTCCAGCCTGTTGTTTTCTTAATTTAGCTGTTTTTTTGATTTTTATACTTTATTTGGGGCTGAACCACACAAAACTTTCCCTCATGTTACCTGGCTCCATGCTTGCTATCGATTATTTTATAGAAAGCCATTCATTTGCATTTACTAAAATCTTTCAGCCTTTTAACGGCAGCAGAGAGCACCCTGCAGTCCCTCAGTGCTGGGATAAGTTCAGCATCCTCTGCAATAGCTGTGCTCCCTTCCTGCACTCCTTTCTGAGCTCCCTGAACACTTCTCTGATCCTCCTTCCACTGCAGGGATTCACTGGTCACAGGTTTTGCTTCTCCAGTCCCAGTAGTAAATTTGATTTATCTTTTCCCTTTAACCCTGAAAAAAGTTTCTGAATTCTTTCGAAATGACCAGAGCTGCATGTTTTGGGTAGACCTTTATTTAGGAAAGCATTTCTGGGTTAGAACCTTGGTTTGAAATACACCTTGAAGTACATTTAACCCACATTGTGTTTATGCTGAGCATCAAATTGCTTTCCAAAAGTTGTTTGAATGGGTGCCACGTGCAAACTTTGTCACAGACATTCAAGAAGCAACAGCTGTCATAATCTGAAACACAATTACAAGATCAACATCAAATTAATCCTTTTCAGCTGTTTGTCACCTCTTGTTTTGGTCACTTAAATATTTTGGATTCATTGTTTCCCTCTCTACATACGTAGGCATGTATTTAGCCCTGAAATGCAAATTCATCATGTTCTCATTCTGCTGGAAGGAAACTAAAATAAGTCTGTCATGTATTTGTGATACATTATGGCTGTAACATAGAATTCAAGAGATAAAGTATTTATTCACTATTTCCTGATACTGACTCAGTGTGCTGCCAAAACTGCTCCGTTGTTTTACTAAAACTCCATTCTGTGATTGAATCTACAGGCCTGTCAGGCCTCCCCTTGCACGTGAGTGACAGTAAGGAGCTCTCTGCAGCCCTGTCCAAGCTGCCCCTGGAATCTCAGGTGGAGGAGCTGATCACAAGGTATGTTCTCCCTTTCTCCATGCTGGGATTACTCTTTCCTGCCTCAGGGAGAGGAGGAACAAGTGCTCAGTCTGCTCTTTCTCACGGCTGTCACAAAATTACCGCAGCTCCTGGGTTTCAGTGTTTCTTCCCCAGAACAGAGGCGACTGTTCTCATTTGCTTTGAAGCTCCCCAGCTCACGGGGAAGTTTTTCCTTTTGTTTCCTTGCAGGCTTGTGTTCCAGCTGGATGAGAACAAAGCTCTGAAGGCTGCTCTGGAGGACACTAAGAGAAAGAGAGAGGAAGATTTTCAACTGTATCAAGACACAATGGAGGAAGTGAAGAATAGATTTTCACAGGCCATTCAGGAGCAGAAACAAGAGAAGAGTTAAACAGGGAGAGAGCTCAGGCACCGTGCCTGGGAATTGAAATGCAGTGGCAGCAGCGTGGTTCTGCAGCCTCAGATCGTGTCCTTTCTTTAGCATTTGCAGGAGAGGATGAGAAACAGAGATGAAATACACAAAGTGAAGGTTTTATGTGTCAGCAAATTCTGTCTGTGAGGGTTGGCAAGCAGGGCTGGTGGGTGCAGTTTGGGAAGCTGCAGGTCTGCAGGGGGATTTTGGGCAGAACCTCCCAGGTTTCAGCACAGTGTTCCCTGAGAGGGCTCGATATTCAATCTGCTGCTGCCTTTATCAGCTCAGGAAGGAATTTGCTGTACTAAAGTTAGGCCAGCCCCCTTCCTTAGAACAAAACAAGCTCTGTTTTTATCCCCACGCTGATACCTGCCTGTCTCAGGCTTTCTGTAGCACTTCAGTGCTGAGGCACAGGATTAGCCTGACCTGGGACTCTCTGCAAATCAACTTTGGGTGGGCTCCTCTCACCATTCCAACCTCTTTCTTCACTTGAACATATTGGCAGCAGTTTTCTGAACTCAGTGGAGCTTCCACTGGAAAGCTGTGCAGATCACCCCTGCAATGAGTCAGCCTACCTCAAATTCAGCTCATTCCATACAGAACTTGCCATCCAGGTTATGAATTCCCTTTTTCTGCATCTCTGCATTCATCCATCAGGCAGATCTTGTTCTCTCTGGGAAGAAATGCTACAAAATGCAGGCAGGTCTTCACTGCAGCACTGCTGGGACTTTTGGAGCTGCTGCAAACCCTGCCAGCCCTGTCCTTCTCTCCTGCAGCACAGTGAGGACACGGAGTGCAAGCTAATCAGGCATTGCCATGCAGCCTGCCAGTGGAGAGCAGCCTTGGGGATTCCAGGCAAATGGAGAGCCAGTCATTTTTGTACAGTGCTGCTTTGTTTCTCACTTGAAAGTCTTGGAAGCTATTCTTCTTCTGCTTTGCTTTGTCAGCCTCTTTTTATGAGCCTGAAGTTTGTCAGGCTTTAACCCCAGCCGACACCACCAGTGCAAAGTGGATTTGTGGGTAGGAAAAATCACTGCTCCCTTCCCCAGCACGGGGATTTCATCCTGACTCCTCTGGAAAAAAAGCAGAGCAGGAGTCACTCCAGATGTGTTTTCCCTGTCTTTTTTTTCCTGCTTGGGTTCAGAAATGTCTCTCTTCAAGAAATGTCTCTTTTCAAACAGTTCCTGGAGTTCCTGATGGAGGAGCTCAGGGAGCTGGGGACAAGCTCAGCACCTGGGAGTTAGCAGGGAATTGACCCACCCTGTGCTCATGGAGGCTGCTCCACTCCCCCAGCGCTGCCCTGGCGCTCAGCCAAGCTCTCGGGTGCCTCTCTCACAAAAAGCAGGACCATTCATTGCCACGTTTTCCCTGCCAGTAGCATCAGAGGAAAAAGCATCTTGCAACCCTCAATCATCTCTTGAGGAATAAATCCTGGGTTGAGAGCGAGCCACAGTTTCAGTTTCTGTTCAGTTCCATCCTGGTGTCTCTGTAGAGGGGAGGGATCCTCTGACAGGGATTTTAGGGACCTGCAGGAGTGAGCAGATCCCTTGGAAAAGCTGCTTGAGCAGGGGCAGGGCTGTGGGGACTGTTCTGTGCAGTGGCTGCTAAATTCAGGCTGTAACTCGGAGCTGCAGGTTCTGATTTCGCTTACACAGGAGTGTGAATCAATAATATTTTCCCAGGAGCTGAGCAGAGGCATCTGCTGCCCTTCCTTGTCCCCTGTCCCAGGGAAGCTGTGAAGATCCAACCTCTCTCCAGGAAAAGGGCTCTGAGTCAGCCCCTGAAGCACAGGGAAGAAACTGGGATGTCACAGAACGCACATGGCTCTCCTGCAAACCTCTTTTCAAGTGCTGCAACACTCATTTCTTTAACCTTGTGCTTGTTTGGGGCTGCACAGAAGCATTTTCTCCCTTTTTTCTGCACCACCAGATGCCTTGACAAAGAAAGAACCCCACCACTATAAACCAGTTTATTTAGGCAGCCTGTACCTGTGAGCAGCTGCTTTTCATGGAAATGTGCAATCTGTGTCCTGTCACAGACTGGGGTGGGGGCCGGAATGTCCAGGCCCTCTCAGTTTTCACCTCAATTTTGAAATACACTCCCCCTGCACTTCCACAGAGTGACCTGCCTTGACTTCTCCCCATGCTGGCTCTTGCTGCTTCCCAGTTTTCAAGGGATGAGACCAATTTTCTTGCAGCATTTTGATAAATTTAAAAAACCCTGGCAGATCTTTGGAGCAGCAGCCCCCTGCACCCCAAGCCATCACTCAGAGAACAAAATCCATGACAATATTTTTCTCTCTGCCTGCAAAATCCCCACACTGCTGGTCCTCAGCCCCAGGATCTCTCCAGAACAGTTGTGCTGCTTGAGCTGCAACATTTCTTTTCGGAATATAACTGAGCTTGATGTGAAATCACCACAATCCTCTGCTTCCCTTGGAACTTTCAGTGCTTTTTTTCCCCTCATGGATAAGCACCAGCCTGTTACAATCTTGTATTTCAATTCTAATTTGAATTTCTCTGGCTCCAGCTTGCAGCCAGCCGTCGCTCTGCCTCTCTTAGATAAAAGCACTGTGAGTCCCCAGCATTTCCTCACTGGGACAACCCTCACCCAGTGAAAAGTCGTGTCCCAGGCAGCTTTTTGATAAGCTCTGAGTTTTTTCAGTCTCTCACTGCGGCTGATGGTGGTGACAGGCTGAAGGTGACAACGCTGGCACGGGCTGGTGGGTACAGTTAAGGTTAATTTTGCTGCCAGTATTTAGTTGGGGGCACTCTTTGTTAGGATCTGGCCAGTTCTTAACTTCAAATATGAGTTCTCCAAACACTTGGGCTGAGCCAAAATTTGTCTCCTGCCCTGGAGCTGGGCAGAGCTCTTCCATGCAGCAGCCATAAAGTGCCTGATGGATGCATCTGATTTTAAAGTACAGCTGAACTGCTGGGAATAAGTCATCTGTGATGAATTGTCCTCCTTTCCTTTGGGCCTGCTGCCAGGAGTTTACCTGCAAAGAGCTTTCCAAAGTGGCTGTAACATGAATTAAGTTGCATTAGGGTGGTTAAATGTAGACAGAATTGAGACAGGAGAGTTCTCCCTGCCCTGGGATCCTCTTGGACAAGGGGCACAGGATCAACTGGGGGCTCCAAGCCCATCCCACTGGAATTTAGAGCTATGGTTTGGGGCTGTGGGTTGCTCCCACCCTCCCTGAGGCTGCAAAGCAGGACAGGGACAGGAGGAGGAGACAGATTTCAGTCCTTTTTGTGAGAGAAATGGGGAGGAAGCTGGTGGCAAAGGGGAACTGAGTTGGAAACTGCTTTGCTGACCCCCCCCAGCAGCCCCAGGCAGCAGCTGCCACTGAAGGCACAGTGCAGGACAAAAGGGAAGAGGTTCAGCTTTAAATGGAAAAACACTCTGGCAGAGCCCCTGTGCTCTAAATTAAGCCACAGAGCCAAGGGGGGTATTGGGTTTCCCATTTCTCCCTTCATCCTCTCCCCTCCGGGCCCAGCTCCTGAGCTGGCTGCTCCCATGGCACAGGGTGGCCTCACTCAACAAATGCCACCTAAATCCCTGGGAGTCTCCACTTACAGCTCCAAAACCATCCCTGGACAGGGGCTGAATCCCGGGCTCAGAGCAGCTCATTGCTCGGGGAGAAGAGAGATCTGTGGGATGAACTGTGGCAGCAAGGGATGGGGGGGTCATTCCAGCCTGCCACTGACCTAACTGGGGCATTTTTTGGGGCATGGGAGGGGATTGTGAGGAGAGGAGCTGAAGGCAGTGGGTGGGGGAGGTAGTGGGAGTCTCCTTCAGAGCCTTTTCCTGGGGTGGCTGGAGGTTTGGGACCTTTGATGGGGTCAGTGTGTGCCTGGGGGGACGGGCAGAGCCATTCTGGGGGTGCTGAGAGGGGTCTTGGGGGTGATCACGGATGGATGGATGGATGACACATCCCTCTCTCCTGAGCCATCCTGGTGGCGTTGGCATATTCCCAGTGATGTTTGCATGAGGAACCCCATGGGACAACCTCAGGCAGTACAAAACAATCCATGAGGCTGGGACCTGTGAGAACAGGAGAGGGACTCTGGACAAGGACATGGAGTGTGGGAAAAGGGGGAATGGCTTCAAACTGACAGAGAGTAGGTTTAGGTGGGATATTGGGAAGGAATTCCTGACTGTGAGGGTGGGGAGGCCCTGGCACAGGGTGCCCAGAGAAGCTGTGGCTGCCCCTGGATCCCTGGAAGTGTCCAAGGCCAGGCTGGACAGGGCTTGGAGCACCCTGGGATATTGGAAGTTGTCCCTGCCCATGGCAGGGGTTGGAATTAGAGGAATTTTGTCCCTTCCAACTCATTCTGGGATTCTATGATTAAATCCTTCTCTGCTTGCCACTCAAATTTCTGCTCCAGCAGCAGGGACACAGCAGCCAAGGAGTTTGTTTGGAGTCCCCATTGACATCCCCAGTTTGTCCCAAGCCCCACTGGGACAGAGCCAAGCACCTTTCCTGGAACCCCACCACCTTTCTCAGACACTAAAGAGAGGTCTGGCCCCAAATCCTGTGCCACAACTTCCAGCAACCCCTCAAATATTTGGAAAAATATCACTTAAAGCAGCTCAAAGCCATAAACACCGGGCAATAAACCACAGAAATGTCGCCTGTGCTGAGGAAGACCCCGGTCGCATTAAAAATAAATCTTATTATATTAGAAATCAAAAGTGAGGGGAGGGGTTAAATTTTTATAATATCTATAAATGAAAGCTAAATTATTTTTATCACCACAGCTCCCAGAGCCTCATGAAAAACTGCTGCCTGGCCCTTCACCTGTGCTGTACTTTGAATCCAGCAGGATCACAGATTTCTCAGGATTTAAAAAAAGTAAAGAAGGTGAAAATCTACCATCTGCCTGAAACTCTCTGGATGCCAGTGTCCAGGGGGAGCAGCACGATGGGGCTGTGACAAAAAAAAAAAAAAAAAAGAAGGAAAAAAATGGATTTGAGGGCTGGCTTTGCTTTCTGCGTGGATTGGGATGGGGAGTGAGCGGGTTTGGGAGCCAGGGGGGTGACGTGGATCTGCCTTTCCTCGTTGCCTTCCTGCACCACCACAGCGAGCCCGTGTCCATCTGCACCCACAGACTTTATTTTCCCTCCTGCTGAGGCTCCCTGTGTGGCCATAAACCTCTTCCTGCCCCAGGCACCGGGAGAGCGAGGAATTGCGAGGGATTGTGAGGAATTGTGTCCCCTGCTTATCTGCAGCGATCTCTTAATTACCTCGCCTCTGAGCAGCCAGTCAATTATGCCGAGGTGTGGGAGCCGAGTCCCCGGGCAGGGATGGAGCTGCAGCAGCAGGATCCGGGCTGGAGCTCCGGGGCATCCGAGGGGCTGAATCCTGCCCGGGCTGCTGCAAATAAAGCGCCTCGTTAGGTGCTGGAAGTGTTGCCACACAGTCCAGGCCGGGGAGAGCCTCTCTCTGTGCACACCAGGTGAAAAATGATGCTAAAAAGCGTTCTTTTTTGTTCTCAGCCGGCGCAACAGCAAAGCCGGGCTGACCCGAGGGCTGCAGATCCTCCCTGCAGAGCCCAGAACACAGCATCTCACCCCAAATCAGACAGCCCACGGAGGGATTGATAAAATCCGGGGTTCTCCACCTTGTTTCTCTTCCCTGACCCCACGGGCAGCCCAGAGGTGCTCGGGGAGCCGGCCCCAGGGTGAGCTGTCCCCAGATCTCACAGGGGCTCGGTGAAAATGTGGGCACCGGGCACAGGCCTGACTTTCCTCTCTTCCTGGAGATTTTCCTCTTGGATGAGCTGTGTTGGCCCGCCCTGAAATAACAGAGGCCACAACCCGACCCTGCCCCTTCCCATCCCCTGCTGGGGATGTTGAAAGCCGAGAGGGAAACCCCAAAGGCGGCTTGTAAAGATCCAGGATCAATTAAGGTTGGAAAAGAACTCTGAGATCATCGAATCCAAGCGTTAAGCCAGCACTGCCGAAACCAACCCTAAAACACGGCCCCAAAGCGCCGCATCTACGAGGATTTTTGAACACTTCAGGGATGGTGACTCCACCACTTCCCTGCACAGCCTGTTCCAGCGCCTGACAACACTTCCAGTGAAGAAATTTTTAACGATACCTAACTTAAATCTCCTCTGGCACATCTTGAGGCCGTTTCCTCACTGACACTTCTTACCTGGGAGCAGGGGATGCTGCAACCTCCGAGCCTCACTTAGATTTAAACACTGCCCAAGATGAGTAGGAATGACACTTCCTTTTGGCTCCGTGCCTCAGTTTCCCCATCCCCACGCAATGATATCTCCCTCTGGAACAAGGTGATGGGGGCTACACCCTCCCTCGCAGGGCTAAAAGTGGGGACCCAAACCACCCCCCAGGAGGGAGCCAGTCCCTGCCTGGTGCTGCCGTGCCCCGGGACTCCCCGGGCCGGCTCCCCTGGCTCGGGGTGAGCTTTGGCAGCCAGCACGGGTCCTCTTAGCAGCTGCCGTGACAGACAGCTCCCGAGCCACCCCCCTCTGCAGTGCTGCTCTAAAATAAAAATACCTCCCGCCTGCTCCGCTCCACTCCCAGCCAAACTTCCTCCAGGGGCAAGGTGGGGGACGGCAGCCCAAAAATACACCCGCCCCCCCCCGCCCCAAACCGGGCTGAGAGATGCTGTAGGGCAAGTCAGCGGCCCCCCCAAACCCTCCGTAGTGCCCCCCCTGTCCCTTTTCCCCCTCCTGCCTCCCCGTCGCGGTGCCGGACGCTGGATCCCCGACCCTCGCCCGACCCCCCGCGGCCCCGGGGCTCAAGGTCAGTAGCGGGGAGCGATGCGGGGCTTGGGGGGGCCACGCTGGGGATAGTGACACGCTGCTCCCGCACCTCCAGCGCTTTCTGTCACCTCTGCCCGCCCCCACTGCCCGGCCGGGGTCCGGGGAGGGGAGCGGGGGGATGAGGATGATGAGGATGACGAGGATGCTGCGGCCGCTCGGAGCTGCGGGGGGGCTGTGCTGGGGCCCC
>VXAD01001913.1:0-36009 GCA_013399195.1 Dicrurus megarhynchus | reverse complement strand
CCCCCCCCCCCGAGCCTCCCTCGGCAGCCGGGGAGCGATCAGGAGTTAAAATTGTCCCGGGGGTCCCCGCCAGCCCCCTCGCCCCCCGCGGGTTCGGTCACCGCCTGCCGCCGGCTCCTTTCAGGGGTGGCCTCGCCCGCTCCCCCGCCAAAAAAAATAATTAAAAAAAAAATAAAAAGAAGCTTTGAAAAGCGTGGAAAGGAGGAAGAAAAGCTTTTTAAAGGCACCTCCGTGCGTGCCCTCCCGCCGCAGGGGCACCGCAGCGCGGTGGCAGCGCCCGCCCGCAGCGGCCCCGCACCGGGAGTGACCTCGGGGCGACCCCCGAAATTCCCCCCGGGATGAGCCCGAAATTCCCCCCGGGAAAACGCGTTTGGTCCACGCCGGAGGGAGATGGGGTCACCCCGCATCGCTGCTAAGGACTCCCCCGCCACCCCTTAAAAACCTCGGCGACCAAACAAAAAACAAACGTTGGAAATTAAACCAATAATTCTAACGTTATTTTAATTTTTCTATGGAATTATTTTGATAACCGCAGAAGCTTTGCGAGGCGGATGCCAAAGCTGAGGGTGACCGAGGCGCCTTTTACGCCTTAATCCCTTCAGCGCTCTCAGGGCTGGTGGCGGTGGGGGGTGGCAGTGCCGGGGGAGGGTGTCCCTGTCCCTGTCCCCCCGCATCCTCATCCCGCACCCCGCCCGCTCCAGCCCTGAGCCGCGTTTTGGCAGCTGCCGGACAGGCGATGGGGAGGCTGAGGAGCTTCAAGGCACGTCGCGCCGAGGTTAATTAGCCTCGGCAGAAGTAATTAGCCCAGGGCTAATTGCGGGGCTGGGTGTCGCCATCCCCCGAGCGCTGCTGATGCCGCCGGGGGGGGCGGGGGGGCTCGGCCGTGTCTGCGGGGTCCTAAAGGCTCCTGGCCGGGACAAATTTGGGACCACGGGGCTTTGGGAGCCCCCCAAGAGCCGGAGGTTGGGCAAAAGCCCAGCAGAAGGTGAAGCAGCCCAGGGCAGGGAGGTGGGGAAACCCATCACGTCCCTTCCACCAGTGGTGTCCCCCTGCTCTATCCTGGATCCCACTAGGAATTAGAGGTGGGGACATCAGAGACACGCTGGAGGAGCCCCATCCTGGACATCTGGCATCCTGGAGCAGCTCTGAACACCGCGACAGATGGGAAGAGCCCCCCATCAGGAACACCTGGCTGAGCTGCCCCAAATCCTGGCTCCCGGGTGGGATTTGCAGGAACCTCTTCGCACCTGAGTTGTGCCCCAGGGCTCAGCCCCAGGTGTGACCCTCTTCTCCTTCCTTTTAGCCTCCAGGGAAGCCCACAAAGCAGAGCTGGGGAGGAGCAGCGGGAATTCAGGGTGTTTCAGGGGTAGGAGGGCAGGTGAGCTCTCACTCCTGCTTTTCCTCCCTCTCCTCTCTCCCTTTCCCAGGTCTGGATCCCTCCCTCGTGCCGGCCGGGGCTGTGACCTCCCACCATGGGGGTTAAAGCGATGCTCCCCAGCTACGAGCTGGGGTTTTATGCTCTCGTGGTGACCTGTGCTGTGCTCTACAGCGGCAGCGGGATCTTCGAGGCATCCAGAGGTAACGCTCCCATCGCATCCCCGGGAGGGAGGATGGGTGTAAGGTGCCTGCTTTTACAGCTCTTGATACCAGCAGCAGATCCCTGGCTTTGATTGTTGCAGAGAGCAGCTTGGAAATCCTTTCTAAAGGGATTTTTGCCTTTTTGCCTGGTTGCTTCCTTGTCCCTGTTTCCGGCTGCTCAGGGCAACAGGCTGTGGGATGTCACAGGTCTCCAGGCAGTGCCAAAACCGGCAACCAGCACCCTGCCTACACAGAGCTGATTCCCTTTTTTTTTGTTTGTTTGGTCTTTTGGGGTTTTTTTTTTTGTTTGTTTGTTTTGGTTTGGGATTTTTTTGTTTGTTTGGGGTTTTTTTTCATTTATTTTTTGGGGGGGGTGTTTTTTTGTTTGGTTGGTTTGTTTTTCATTTGGAAGCCCACAAACCTGAAAATTTCATGGGATCAGCCAGGGGATGCGTAGTGAGAAAAAGGCTTTGCTGAAAATTCCTGCAGAAACCTGTGGTCACGGACTATTTTGGTTGTCCGTGGCAATCAGGCACTTTTGGGATGGGGCATTTGAGCCCTGGTAGCTCATTATCACAACGATGAAGGCTCCCTGCCTGGCTTGAACCCGAATCCCATTTCCCAGAGCTGTTTCTCTCCCCGTAACTCTGGTTCTTTTGCAGACAACATGAACAGAAAGGCCTTTCGGGACGGCATAAAGCCGGGCTGGCACTACTTCGGCAGGAAGATGGTGAGTGAGGAAGGGCTCGGGCTTTTCTAGCTACAGACAACCTGGTCAGCGGAGACCCAGAGCTGGATTTCTGCTGCTGACACACTTTTGCTAAGTCCGTGTGACTCATATTTTTCTCCCTAAATTCGTGGGGGAAATACCAGCCCTGCAGGGCTCTGGATGCTCCGCTTTGTGTGCACCGGGACGAGCGACCTCTGCACGTCCCTCCGGGGTTTAATGTCTGAGCTGAAGTGCTCGGGAGCCCCAGGGTGGAAAATGGGAATAAAAGGCTTTAGAAGTCGTGGGGCTGGGGGCAGTTTAAAGTGCCTGGTGCTGCTCCTGCAGGACGTGGCCGATTTCGAGTGGGTGATGTGGTTCACCTCGTTCAGGAACGTCATCATCTTCGCCCTCTCGGGACACGTCCTCTTCGGCAAGATCTGCTCCATGACTGTGCCGCAGGTGAGCCAGGGATGTGGTGGCATGGATTTGAGAGCTCCAGGGGTGGCCTGGGATCTGTGGAAGGGGTTTTGGGGGATGCTCTGGGGTAGGGGGAGCGGGGCTGGGGCTTTCACCACACTGACCACGGCCGCTCTCTCCCCAGCACCGGGCTGTGATGTACATGATCTATGGGGTCCTGGCCGTGCTGGGCAGCATGGGGCCAGTCTACCTGATGATCATCCTGTCCCACTGCCTGGTCCTCTACTCGGTGGCACTGGCCAAGCAGAAGTGGCTCTGCTACGTGGCCGGGCTCGGCTGCCTCGCCTCCTTCAAGGTGGAGCCATTCGGCTCGTGGCAGGTGGGTGCTGTCCTGGCCATGTGTCTGCCTTGTTTCCAGGCCACTGGTGTCCATCTCCTTGGGTTTATCCCCAGGGAGGGCTCCTGGGGCAACCCCAGGCCCTGGCCATTTCTCCTGGCTGCATCAGAGCTCCCACAGCGTGTGAGAGGGAGGGGACTGTTGAGGTGCTGAGCTTGGAATAATCCCACAGCCACTGTGTTGTGTTTTGGTGGCTTCAGATTGTTCCAGTTCAAAGGGCATCTGAGTCCTTCTTGCTGCCCAGGCAACAAATGGTCAGCCTGTGGCTTCCCTGTGCCTCAGTTTCCCCAGTGCTAACACACAGCTGGGATGGATTGAGCAATGCCCATCTTTTAGATCACAGCCTAGTTAAGATTTTCTCTCACTGCTGGGTGGAGAAAAGCCTGGGAAGAACCTTATTAAAATATTCAGTCCCTTGGCAGGACAGTGCTGCCTCTCCCTGCCTCCAAAGATGTGTTCCTTCCCTCTCCATCAACCATGTGCTGGCTCTGCTTTACTCCCTGGGGACACCTGTGACAGGGTGACATTGCCACCCCAGACCAAAGCCTGTGTGACCAACAGCTGCTTGGTGACACGGCCAAGAGGATCTGCCACTTCCTGACTGCGCTGAGCTGCAGGAGCCAGCTGGGAAATCGAGCCCCAGTTTTCTCTTTTCAGCTCATTAACTTCAGAGACAATTGGTGTCAGAGCATAATTAGAGGTTTTTCTTGAACTAAAAGCTAAACTGACAGAGGTCAGGGTTAGATGAGATGTTGGAATGAATTCCTCACTGTGAGGGTGGGGAGGCCCTGGCACAGGGTGCCCAGAGAAGCTGTGGCTGCCCCTGGATCCCTGGAAGTGTCCAAGGCCAGGTTGGACAGAGCTTGGAGCAGCCTGGGACAGTGGAAGGTGTCCCTGCCCATGGCAGGGATGGGACTGGATGGGCTTCAAGGTCCCTTCCAACCCAAACCATTTCTGCTGCCCCAGGAGTGGTGTCCCCCACAAAGCAAGGGAGCACAGAAGTGACACCACGTTCCTGGTGGTAACTCTCTGTTTCTTGTCCAGAGCGGGTTTGTAACGGGAGCTTTTGATCTCCAAGATGTCCTTTTCTACGGAGGATGCACCTTCACCATCATGCGCTGCATGAGCTTTGCCCTCGAGAGCTCCGAGAAGGAAGAGGGCATCTACTCCATCTTCGACCTCCTCAAGTACAACTTCTACCTCCCATTCTTCTTCTTTGGGCCTGTCATGACATTTGACCAGTTCCACGCCCAGGTGAGTGATCCTGAGGCTGGCTGGAGCAGGAGTTCTCCCCAAAATTATTTTTTTTGGTTTAATGTCTTCAAAAAATCCACCTTTTGCCACAGTGCAGGTACAAATGGTTGTAGAACTTGTGGTCACCTGTAGTCTGTAGCTGTGTATTTTTGAGGGGAAGGGCATCAACTGATGGATTTTTAACCTTCTTTTTGGGTTTTTTTGGCCCTTTTCACTGACAATGGAGGATCTTGCTGTGATGTCCTTGCTCACTGGACATCTGCACTGCTCAGTGCCTCAGTTTCCTTGTGTTGCCACCCGAGGACACACATGTGGTGCCCACCCATGGGACCTCTGCAGGCTGTGACAGCAAGGACAGTCTCCCATTTGTATCCAGCTGCTTCACCCAGGGAGAAGGAGCTTCCAGGGGTGGCTTGTGTATCTTTAGATCAAGTTATTTCTCAGGAAATAAATAAGATTGGGTGGAAAGCTGAGTTCCAGCAATCAGGGGCTCCACGAAATACCCCGATGCCCCAAGTTTTTGCCTGTTCCATACAACCAAGGGAGCTTTTGGACGAGCAGACTCCAAACAGCTCTGGAAAACACCAGCAGAAGCCTGGGCTGGGACCTGCTGACCTCTGGAGCTGTTCCACAGCCCAAGATCAAGGAAACCTGCAGTGCTGTGTCCCCCCTCACTGTTCCCACCTCAACCTCCTTCTGCACCAAGGATCAGCCTTGGCCACCAGAGCAAAGGGGTGATGCTGGAAAAGGGAGGTGTTTGGTCAGCAGTGATGCTGTGGAGGATTCCCACCATGCCCCTGAGTTTTTGGACCCAAATTGACGCCTGGGTACAAGAATGCTTTGGAAAAACATTTGTGAATTCAGAAGAAAAACCAGCCCAGGGTGGGGGAGAGCAGCCAGACCCTCATGGTGAGGAGAAGATCAAAGACCCACCAGCCCAGCACCTTCTCTCACATGTGGGGCTGGTTCTGGTTGCCTAAGAAAGGGTCTGCACTGGGATGTTTCCTCCAGGATGAGCCATGATCCAAGTCCTGCTTGGAATCAACAACCTCATTATGCCTCTTAAAAGGAACAAGAGCCCTTGGATCTTACTGGACACATTAAAAAGGATTTTTAGAGCATTTGACCCTGAAGATCATAAGGTCAGCTCTGGTGTCCCCTCCAGGGATGCAGACAGGTCCCTAGAAATGGGGACATTAAACTCTCCATGTCTCCAACACCTGAACCTCCATTGCTCCTGCAGAGCTGGATCCCGGGGGAGTTTTATTTCCTGCTGCTTTGCACAGCCCCTAATCAGGATGTCTAAAGCCAATAAATGAGCAATTCTCCTCTCTGCTGCTTCAAATTCTCACCCCAAAGGCACAAGGATTAAGTCTCCAACCCCTTTCCCCTGCCCCGGCCAGGGGTCCTGGCTTGGCCTGGCCACCACTGCCATCTCCTGGCTACATCCCCGCTGCACTGCTGGAGCTGCGGCTGGCTGCAGAGGCGAATTCTTAATTGCCCAACAGCAATTAGGGCAGGAGGCAGACAGAGCCCTTGCCCAGGATGGAATGTATGGCCCAGTTAGAGATCGGATCTGTCCCTTTGGATCCTACTGGTCCTACATCCTGGTGGAGCTCTTGCACCCCCATGTGAGATGGGAGCTCACCCGTACCAGGGCTTGGCCAGCAAAATTCGGGTGGAGAAGCATCTTTCTTACTGAGATCAAGGGAACAAATTCCCTTCAATAGGGTTGGGAATGTAGGGGACACAGCCCTGATCCCAAGGGGGTGGTGGCCAACTGCTGGCACCACACACAGACATGGGGACAAGAGGAAACAACCTCAAGTTGCACCAGGGGAGGCTTAGATTGGATTTTAGGAATAATTTCTTCAAGGAAACAGTTGTCAAGCATTGGAACAGGCTGCCCCAGGGCAGTGGTGGAGTCACCATCCCCGGAGGTATTTCAAAGATGTGTGGATGTGGCACTTGGGGACATGTTTTAGTGATGGGCCTGGTGGTGCTGGTTAATGGTTGGACTCAATGATCTGAATGGATTTTTCCAATGTAAACCATTCTGTGATTCCATGGAAGGAGGCTTCTGTGTCCTCCCACACGTCTCCATGCCAGACCCTGTCCTCCCTCAGCTCAGGGTCCAGCGACCTCTTTGTATCCTTAAAGCACCTGATATTTAACAGACACAAAAAAAATCTGGCAGAGGCTTTAATTCTCAGGAATCATCTGGATTTGACAACAGGGCTGGTGCAGCAGCCTGTGGATTATGCAGGGAGAGCTCCCACCTCTCGCATGGAATAAAGGGGAAGTAATAAACATAAGAGGATTTCGAATACAGCAGCAATTTTACGGCGATGCGGGGAAGCAAGGACATGGCTCTGCCCCGTGTAATCCCGAGAGCTCACTCTGGTGATGTTTATGTGACAACGACCAGAGATGTGACAGCTCCTGGAGGCAAACCCCAGCCCCTGTTTGTGCAAGACACAGCAGAGATGAAATCTCCATCAATCAGGGCCCACCAATTCTGGAGGCCCCTCCAGCAAGTCTCCCTCTTGCTTACAGCCACAGTCTGCAGCAGAAGCCTCAGAGACCATCAGTTCTCCTCCTCCTCCTCCCAGGTGACCCTGGACAAAAATATACCAGGCCCTGGCAGAGCTGTCAGGTTGGGATTCCAACCCTGGAATCCATCCTGGAGATGCGATGGGTGCAAGCATTTGCTCCCTCTTAGTGACCTGTGCAAGGGGCAGTCCTGAAGCAAAGTTGATTTTCTGAGCATGTTGCTGCAGAAGGAGCATGAAAGCCTGGGAGCTCCCCGGCCAGTGTGGATTTCACCCCAGCTGCAGTCCTGAGTACAGCCAGACCCGTCCCTGCTGTGCCTCACCACGTGCCTGCTCTGCTGGAAACCCCAGAGAGGGGAACAGGAGGGTGATGCAGGAGGGCCATCCCTGCTGTCCTCAGCACTGGGGGTGTGGGAGGGGTGCTCTGGGTGGCACGAGTCCTGCTCCTTGTGGATGCACTCACCCGAGCCAGTCCTTGGGTCTTCCTTAATCAGTGGAAATTTGGGCCACATAGTCCACGGAGTGATTTCTGAAGGTGAATGATGACTCCATCCCCATTTGGACTTGACCATCCTTCTGGATGAAGGAATGCTGCCCATCCTGTCCCTGGCCTCAGCCCCGCCCTGGTTTGTCCCTCCCTGCAGGTGAGCACCCGAGAGCTGAGGCGCAAGGACGACGAGATGAGGAACATCCGCGTCAATGCCCTGCTCCACGTGGGGGCCATCGTGGCTGTGGACATCTTCTTCCACTTCTTCTACATCCTCACCCTCCCTTCCGACCTCAAGTTCGTGAACCGCCTCTCGGACTGGTCCTTGGGTGAGTGGCCATGCTTGGGCACGTTCACCCCTGTACTCAGCTCCACAGCAGTGGTGAGTGATCCAGATCTCCATCCACCCCCCTTGAGAGGCTTTGGGAATGTCTGTGTTGGACAGGTTTGAGTAAAAACCCCTCATCCTCCCCCTGGCCACACGCAGAGCTGGGGTGGGGCAGCCCTGGAAAGCACACGGTGTTGGTCTGAGCTTTTCACGGGGTAAATTGTTTCGTTTGGGGTTTAGGAAGATGAGCGCCAAGACAGTTTTGTTACCTTTGGGATGGAAGGAAGCTCAGCACCTCCAAAAAATCAGCAGGACACAGCAGACCACGTGCAGCAAGGCAAAGCCTGAGTGTGTGTAGGGAATGTTGTCCATAGAGTGGTCAAACACTGGGATAGGTGCCCAGAGAGGTTACAGATTATCCCAAAAGAGTCATCTTCAACACTTAAATGGACAATGTCCAGAGCAACATAATCTCTATTTAAAGTTGGGTGTTCTCCAAGCAGGGCTGGGCTAGAGATTTCCAGAAGGCAAATTCCCAGGATAAGTGATGGTAGCAGCACTGGCCTTCGGCTGGCAGCTGGATGGAGGATTCCAGCTGGTCAAACCCATGTCTGGTGGCAGCATTTCAGACACCACCACACAGCAGAGGACAAGCAGGGGCTGGAGGAGCCTCGTGTCTCTCCAGAGCGGCACCTGGAGGCCAGGATAAAATCCTAATGCAGCTGGAATGTCACTAACATTGATTTAGGGTGTCCCAAGAGTCCTGGATGGACTGATCCTGTGTTACTCCAGAGGGAGCTGAGCTCTTCTGACTGTACTGACCACCCCTGCCTGGCCCACGGTGGGACCATCCCTTAATCTGGGAGCTGGCTCCCACCAAGATGGGTGCATTTTAGCTGCTGTTTGCAGAGGCACTCGGAATCTGTAGTGGCTGTTCCTGCAGGGTTTGTTTCTCAGTGTCAGACACCTCTTTAAATCAGAGGTTCTGGCCCTGGCTCTGCTGTAGCATCGACGTTACATCCATGGCCAGGGGGAGCTGGGGTGGGGGGAATTTTGAGGGAGGTGCCAATAAAACCTCAGAGGTCAGACCTGAGAACTGTGATGAGTTCATCACAGCTTAACAAGCCTCAGAGGGAAGGAAAAATGATGGAATAAATGACTGTAGAAACAGAATTTCTTTACCAAGACCAATAAGCAGTTTGCTCCCAAATACCCCAAGAAGAGATTGTCCTTTGCTTCAAGCCTCTTAAAAAACTTAGTTTCACAAGATTTGCTGGTCCAAGACAGCAGTGAGTGTCTTCTTGATGTCACATTTGTTGCAATAGACTCCATGTTCCCATGGGCCACGATATCCCCAGAAATCCTGACGCATCATTCCGTGCTCCTTTTCCCCCCGTTTGACTCCCATTTTTGCTCCAGCCGGCCTGGCCTACTCCAATTTGGTGTATGACTGGGTGAAAGCTGCTGTCATGTTCGGGGTCATCAACACCATCGCCAGACTGGACCACCTGGACCCACCCCAGCCCCCCAAATGCATCACCATGCTCTACATCTTTGCCGAAACGTGAGTACCCCGCGAGCACGGACGAAGAGGGTTTGAGAGCCTGCATGGAGGGGAGGACGCCTGGGCTGTCCTGGGCAGCTGCTCTGTGAGTTGGAGACCACCTGGAATTATAGTCCAGACCTGGCCACAGCCCAGGGAAATACTTGCTTCCAGGCAGGAAGCAACAGATAAGGAGAGAAGTTAAACTCCGTCTATAACGGCAGCTGTCCAGGGAAGGAGCATGGAGGACTTCTGTGAGCAAGGTCCAAGTTGTGCCTTGCCAGGGGATTGGGTGTTTTCTCTGTTTTATCAGGTTTTTGTTGTCATGGTGTGTTTTAACATGTCCTTGTCTTGTTTTAGGCATTTTGACAGAGGGATTAATGACTGGCTGTGCAAGTAAGTGTCCAGTCCACCACCTCTGGCCTGGTTCAGGGTCCTCCCATTCATCTCAGAGCAATGAAGCATCACATGCTGTTCACCCCAAAGCCGTTGAATTTATTGCACAAAGAGCAGCAGCCCCCTCCTCCAAAGCTGGGAATAAAAGAGTCCTGTCCCAAAATCCCTTAAAGTCTGGTGGGTTTAGCATTTCCTCAGAGGAGGAAGAGCCAGGTTTGTATTTCTCTAGGAGGAAAGGGGAACTGAGTCCTGTAGCTCCATCTGCATCTCCCTCAACCCTTCACCTCCCTTCATCCGTGAGCTCACCCCAGCAAACCTGTACTGAGGGACGTGGCTGCTCTGTGATAAGACCCTGAGCACCAGCAAGTCTGAGAGATCCTGCAGCTCTAGAGACCCCAAGTTTTAGCAAGTTTTACCTGCCAGAGGGGGAAAGGTGGATATTTTGCCCTCAAGCATTTATAGGGTTGTAGGAACACAAGTCACAAGCAGCTGGGGCACAGTGAAAAATCAGTTTATTGCAAGAACATGTCAGCAGAACATCCTTCCTGTTTTACTGGGGCGTCCTGGACTGACCTGCCTGCGAGGAGCTTGGGAAAAGAGACTCCAGAGGGGTCTCCCAGCACCAACCACCTTCCCTGGCCCTTAGGTACGTGTATGACCACATTGGAGAGAACCACGACAACGTCCTGAAGGAGCTGGTGGCCAGCACCAGCACCTTCGCCATCACCACGTTGTGGCTGGGGCCCTGCCAGGTCGTTTACATCTGGTCTCTCTTCAACTGCTTCGGCCTCAACTTCGAGCTCTGGGTGCAGAAGTTCTTCCAGCTGGGGCCCTTCGCCAAACTGGAGGTGAGGAGCTGGGCTGCAGTGGGGATGGGGAAAAGTCAAGGGGGCTGGGGACAAGCTCTGGTGCTGGAAAACTTCCGTGAGTGGAGGGAGCTCACGCTGGTTTGTAGGAGTCAGGTTTTCAGCTGAGGCTGAAGAGCAGAATCCCTGAGGATGCCGTGAAGCTCCATGGCCTGGCCTCCTGTGTGGAGACCTGAAGCTCTTTTCCTGTGGCCGTTAAAATCACGGAATCACTAAGGCTGGAAAAGACCATCGAGTCCAGCTGTCAACCCAGCACCACCACCATGTTCACCACTAAACTACATCCCTAAGTGCCGTATCCACAGGTTTTTTTGAACATTTCCAGGGATGGTGACATCCCTGGACAATCCTTGGGATCAGCTACTGAGCTGTGCAAGGGAAGCACAGTCCTGGTGCCCCTTCATTTTATGCACTTTCTCACCTACCCACAGCAAACTCCTGCCCTTGTGATGCTTCACAGGAAACTTAGGTTGGGGTGGAGATTCCAGAGGGAAAAGAGAGGTCCAGGAGAAGCAGGAATGCATCTCCAATGAGGCATCAAAGTGCCACAGATGGACACCAAAGATGAGGTCTGTCCTTGGAAATATGTTTATGCACATGGGGGTAACCCATGGGAATTTTCTCTGGGGAATGTCCATATTCTGTGATCCTGTGGGGAAATGTTTATGTATTTCCTTATGGGAATAACTTGTTCTTGTTCTACAAAGCATCTTGGCATTCTCAGTGGTTTTGATCTGATTTCTTTTAAAAGCAAATGTTTAGATGCTAGAACAAATTATTTTTAAAACACTCCAAAGCTTAGTGCCCTGTCTCTGTTTGTGACCAAGGTGTCTCAGGGACATACTGGAAAAAAAAAACCTTTAAAACTTGCATGCTGGAAACAGTTATGTTCCTTATTTTTTTTCCCCAATCTGAAGTCTGGAGGTCCTGAACTGGTTAAATAAAGATCTATTTTGAATAAAAACCGTGGAGAGCAATCCTCCTGTTTGCTCTCCTTGTTTAACTCCTAATCAGATTAAGGCTCTCACAGGCAGGGAAATCTCCTTCCCTGCGGCACCACAATTCCCAGCACTAAGTGGCCTGGGGATTCACCGTGCTCTTTGAAGGCTGCTGTAAACTCCTTCCCTGCTCCACTCACAGCAGCTGATCCTGAAGATTATGTGCCAGTGACAATTTCACTCTGCTGCTGTCATTAGTTTTGAGCTTTTTTTTTTTTTTTTTTCCTTAATTCCTAAGAAACTATTTTTACCAGGACCCAGGAGCAATTTGCATGTAGGGCTAATAATAATCCTGGGATACAACAGATTCTTATGCCTTGAGGAGTGGCTTACCCAAGGCAAGAGGTGGAGAAAGCAGGACTCAACCATTTCATTTTAAAGGGGCTCTGAGAGAACTGGAGAGGGACTTGTGACAAGGATGTGGAGGGACAGGACAAGGAGAAATAGATTTAAACTGACAGAAGGCAGGGTTAGATGGGATCTTGGGAAGAAATCCTTCCCTGGGAGGGTGGTGAGACCCTGGCACAGGGTGCCCAGAGAAGCTGCGGCTGCCCCTGGATCCCTGGAAGTGTCCAAGGCCAGGTTGGACAGGGCTTGGAGCAGCCTGGGATAGTGGAAGGTGTCCCTGCCAATGGCAGGGGGGGGCACTGAATGATCCTTAGGGTCCCTTCCAACCCAAACCATTCCCTGTGTCTGTGATTCTGCAATTAGCATGAAACTATCTAATACCATGTCCTTACCCTCGGGACCCAGTCCAGAGTCCCTCATGCACCACAGCAGAAGTTTTGCCTTGTTCTTATATTTCTTTGTCCCACAGGCACTAAAGGCTGCTCTGATTTTTGCCTCTTCTCTGGGAACCCAGCTGGAGTTTCTTGGAGTTGCAGCGGTCACCCCCTTTCCTCACAGACCCTTTTCCCTCTGCTCCTCTCCCCTCCACAGGCCAAACTGTCAGGGGCCATGTCTCGGCGGATCAGGGCAGCTTTTGGGGCGGTGAACTTCTGGGCCATCGTCCTCTACAACATCCTGGCTCTCAACAGCCTGGAGTTTGCACTGCTGGTGACCAAGAGGCTCCTCGTGATGGGTAAGGTGCTGCCAGCCTTCCCCACTGAGAGACCCCTGTCTGAATCAGGGGGACACTGGTGCAGGAGCTGAGGACTGGGATTTTGAGTCCTTGTGGGTCCAAAGTGTCCTGGCCACTGGCTTGTGACGTGGCTGCTCCCAATGTCCTTAATTCTTACGCAAGAAGTGCAGGCAGAGGTTTCTTAGCCCCCACGCTCCTCACGGAGTGTTCTGCGGTACCAGCCGCCTTCCAGGTGTGCTTGTACAGCTCCTGGCACAGCCTGATGCTGGTTTAGGCTCCCTGGAGCACTGCAAGGGTCACGTTCACCTCACCAAGCAGGGCTGAGGCCCTGCCTGTGAAACAGTCCCCTTGCTGGAGAAAGGGATTTACTGGTCCTGCCTCGTTTCCTCTGCTTTGGGAGACGTTCCTGCATCACCTTGAGGGTGACAGGTACAAATCCTCATCCTGCAGTCTGTACATTTCTGATCAGTGGGTTGTGGCATTATTTTGAAGTCTTCTTGAGCTGGCCAGGGTATAAATAACCATCCTCTCTGGGATGGGGCTGGCGTAGGGAATGGATAATGTCATGCTCTGGGCTCGGTGTGCCAGGAGTGCCTGCCTGCTGAGCTCGCTGGCTTTTGCTGGTTGCATTATTCATTGCAGAGGTCCTGTTTTAGCAGGAACAAACCCTGGATCCACCCCTCTGCCATAGATACCGGATTTGTGATTGCAAACACCGTCAGACCCTTCCTAAGTGGAGGGAGAGCTCCAGGCTCTGTCGCTGACGCAAGTGACAGAAATACGTATTTTCCTGGGTGGACACTGTGTCCCCCACTAAGTACAGGGCAAGGCTGGGGTTGATCCTCAGCATCAGTGGGGCCCAAAGCTTCCAGAAGTCACAGTGTTGAGCCACAATGGACATGGGCAGGTTCAGTGGGCAGAAAGTCAACCACACTGTCTGAACTTGGGGAGCAGAAGGATTTCTGGGGGTAAGAGGGGCTCAAAGCCCCTCCAGCATGTCCCCACATGAGCTGCAGTCCATGGTGCCTTGGTGGGCTCAGGCACCAAGCTGAGCTTCATCTAAAATCTGACCCTGAGGATTTCCCTCTTCTCTCGGTGAAGCTGCAGGGCTGGATCTAGGATGAAAAATGTCATTGGCTGTTGTGAGCTTGTGGGACCTCCCAAACCCGCCTGAGAGGCAGCTGTGCTGGTGAACAACTGGCCTTGTTGGGCAAGCTAGGAGGCCCTGGATGACCGTGTCTCCCTCCCTGCTCTAGGTTTCCCTGTCAGCACCTTGTCCATCTGGTTCATCACGTACTGCGGAGTGCAGCTGATCAAGGAGCGCGAGCGCATCCTGGCCATCGGGGAGGAGGAGAAGGGTGACAAGGCAAAGGTGGAGTAGGGGAGGCACCAGCAGGCTTGTCCCGAAGCCTCGGCCCCTTCCCAGCCACTGCTGCCAGGCCAGCCACTGGCCAGGGCTCTCCAAGCCCTCCTGACAATCGGACTGCTGTAGCTCATCCACGTAGAAGTCTCCTGGAAGGCACAGGCCACCCCCTTGCTGCAGGAAAGATTTTCCATCAGGCACAGCGGGCATTTCCCAGGCTCCCCAGGCGTGGCAGGATGCTGAGGCAGCTCCCAGGACTTTCTTTCACGCCAGAGCCATCCCCATCATTTTTCTGACCCTCTGACATTGTGCAGGCCCAGAGATTTCACCCCACGACACTTGGTCCACCAGCACCGGACTCTCTCAGAGCCCAGGTCTCCCAGAGGCGACTCTCTAGGTCCCATGGCTGGAGGTTTTAGGTTTTAGGACCCTGTACTGCTGGATCTGAGAACGATGTGGCCACCACGACCACCACCCTGCTGTGACACGTGTCCTGGGACTCAAGCCGAACCCCACCTCTGTTTCTTTATGTGCCACGGACAAAGGTCTAAGCTCACGTTCCTGCCCGTGGCTGAGGGACAGAACGTGCTGTAGCCAACCCTTGCTCATCTCCAGCCACCCATCTCTTTCCTCAGCTGCCTTTGGTGTGCCAAGCCCACGGCTGTAGGGCTGAGTGAGCACACAGGTAAATACAACCAAAGGAGAAAAACCCTGAATCAAGGGCAGGGACTTGGGGCTGGGTGGTGGAGGGAAAGCCCATGGGAGACTCCTTGGAGAAGTAGACTTTGGGAGTGTGTGAAACACGGTGCCTTGGGGGAAAGGTGGGTTTGTAACTGAAAAATAGCTCTGGCTCTCTTGCACTTTAGAGTAACTCTCAGTGGCCTTATGTCTGAGTTATGTCGGTGTTTGGTGAGGGCAGGATCCAGACCCCTTTGCAACAGGGGTCGAGACTCTTGGTGCATCCCTGTGGATGAAACAGGATGGGTTCCTAGCCAGCTTTCAGCTCTGCCAAAGTAATTTGTGAAGTCCCTGGTAAATGTCACTTATTTATGTAGCCAATAAATGTTGGATAACTCTGGCACCGGCTGCTCATCCCTGCTACGCTGCTGTGCTGCAGGTGACGCCCCTGGCAATGCCCAACCACCAGAGCTGAAAGGACAAGGATCTGTTTGCAGGTCCTCACCTGCCCCCCAAAACAGTGACACAAGACATTTCTGACTTCAGCAGAAACCCACCTTGGTGGCATCACCAGACTGAAGGTTGGGCTGCAGCTCGATTCATACTCACCTTTATTTTGACTCTGCTTTTGTACGTATGTTGAGCCTGTGGCCAGCAAACTGTCACCCAAGTGGATTTTGGGTTAGAAGCCCAGGTTTGTTTTATTTCTGGGAGCCTGACCAACAATGCTGGGAGTCAGGGGCAGGTATCCTTGCCTTGGATGTTGTCCCATCCCCAAACCCTCTCCAGCTGCCAGGCCCATCCCTTTTTGACACATCTATTACTGCTGGACTTTTTGTAGGTATTTCTTGGCATCTCCATTATTCCAGGTTTACTTTTTCCATCCAAACAGCTCTGCCACCATGTGCTTCCTGCGGGGTTAAATTCATCTCTTCCCCTCCCTAGGGGTGTCCTTGCACAGGTGGCACCACTCTGAGGTGCTGAGACCGAGGGCTCTGTCCCTGTGGTGGCTCAGCTCAGGTCTGCGGCTGCCTGGGAGGACAGAGTCACCTCCCAGTGTCGAAGTGGGTGACTCACATGGCAAAGCCCAGTGACTCTGCACTGCCCTCCTGACTTGGATACTCCAGGAGAGAAAATAGCCCATTCACTAAGGGTCTATATTTACCCAGCAGCTGCATCTGCTGAAGCTGCCAGAAGGAGCTAATCTTAGGCACCAGCCCAGCGAGTGATTTGTTAGAGACACTCCGTGGGAGAATTTGGGCTTTGCCCTCCTTTTCCAGGAGTTATCCCTTCAGTTTTCACTGCTCTGACAAGCCCAGGAGGTCTGGTGGGCCAGGAGCACCCTGGTGCTATCTCAACCAGCTCAGCCTTGCACAGGACACCCTCAGCCTCACTGAATGCCTCTGTAGGATGGGATTTACCCACTGCTCATCTCTCTGGAGAAGAGCATCTCATCTGCTCTGGTTATTGCCCGCCCCTTCATAAAATTCAACCAAGAAGCCAAGAAAAGCAATTATTTATTGCAATTACAAATCCCAGTTAATAGCCCTGCAGTGGGCACTTTCTTGTTCAGCCTGACATGGCTAAAATTCCTGCATTTGTCCTTTTTTGTTCTAACATTTTGTAGAGGAGGGAGTGATCCTGCAACACTGCATCCCTTTAGGGTGTATCTGTATCCTCACTGTCGTGGCTTAATCCCACACAGTTTCTCACTCACTCACTCACTCACTCCCCCTTTCCCTGCCATAAGGAGAAGAATCAGAAAGAAAAGGTAAACAGGTAAATCTGTTGAGATAAGAACAGTTTAACATTTGAAATAAAACATAGTGATGATGATGATAATAATAATGATAAGGAGGGGAGGAAGAGCAACAGAACCCAAGAGAAACAAGTGCTGCACAACACAATTGCTCATCACCCACTGACTGACACCCAGCCTGTCCCCAGGCAGCAAATTAGCTCCCTCCTGGGTAATTTCCACAGTTTATATACTGGGAATGATGTTCTGTGGAAGGGAATATCCCTCTGGCCAGATCAGGTCAGCTCTCCTGCCCGTGCTGCTTCCCAGCTTTCGGTGCAGCTCCTCACTGGCAGCGCGTGAGACGTGGAAAATCCTTGACTCCGGGTGAGAACGACTCAGCAAGAGCCAAAACATGGGTGAGTTATCAACATTATCCCCATCCTGAATCAGGAAAAACACGGCACTGGAGGAGGAAAATTAACTCTGTCCCAGACAAAACCAGGGCATTCACCCTCTCCCATGTCCTGGAGGGACTATTGCCCACTTGGGGATGCACTTAATGACTGTTGGAGTCCACTGGTCACTGGAAGTCCCTGGCTGTGGCCCTGTCAGGGCTGGGGGACAGTGCACCCAGACTCTTGGAAAACCAGGGCTGCTTCCCCAAGCCTTGGAGCTGCTCCAGCTCCTGGGCAAAGCCACTGACACCCCTGGAGTCCCCAGAGCAGGTTTGGGACCAGCACAGCCCTTTCCCTGGGTGAAACGCAAACCTGGGAGATGCCAGAGACGCACCAGGTCCCAGAACTCCTCTGGGAAGGGCGGTAGCTGCATTTTAGCAGTGGCACCTCGTGGGGTGGGGAATAAGGAAGCAAAACTCAGTTGGCAGCACAACGAAAAGGAAAACAACGCAGGGCTCAAGGGAGATTAAAGGCAGAGGGCGGGGGGAAATCCCAGCTGGTGGCACAACAACACAGGATTAAACTTGGGATGGCACAGAGCTAATGCAGAGGGAGCAGAGAGAGGAGGAGGGGGCTGTCCAGCCCCAGATGTCAGGGAGCAAAGATCCTGAAGTTCGACCCAGTTCAAAAACCAGCACTCAGCGTTTGATCCCATCACAGATGAGCAGCACAGAAGAGCTTATGATGTGAGCTCTGAAAACAGCTTGTGATTATTTCCCTGCTATATTGGTACTTCCCAGATGCTGCTGGAACCACACCAGTACAGAAGGGCTTCATACCAGTATAGCTCCCTCCCTCTTCCCACTTCTGGAGATAACCACCATGGCAATTTTTATAAATACGTCCGTGCCAGGGTAAGGGGTTATGTGGCTTTAAATACACTGAGAATAATGGCTAATATTTTTTCATAGACTTAATTAAATCGTTAATTAAATCTGTGCCATCACTGAGTGTCAGACAGCCCAGAGGGTCCACAGTAAGAGATAAAACAGATTCACGCACAAGTTTTACTATAGGTATAAATAATTATAGCTACTCTGCTCGCCCGTGTCTGTCAAAACTAATTTGCTTCTTTGTGAGCTCCGTGGGAATAGCTGGACCCGGACTGGCTATTTCAGGGCCCACGGGACTTCCTAGGCATCCTTGGGCAGGCAAGCAGGACACAAAACCCACTGGAGACCTCAGCCACTATGGAGCATTGGCTCCAGGCCAGGCAGGTTGTCCTGCTGTGGCTCTAGATTTCGTCATGGGGGTGATGAACCAGAAGATCTGAGCAGGACACCCTCAATTTACTAGAAGGTACTTGTGTTTAGATGTCTTAATCTGTGAGTTGAAACCCACCATTGCATTTCCTTTGCTTCTGTTCTGCCTCAGACACTCTCTCTGTCACCAGGATCTGGAAAAGATGGATTTGTTGGTGCCAAGGTGCCCAGAGACTGTGCCACTGGGACCCATTTGCAGGTATGACAGAGTCACAGAATCAGTGAGGCTGGAAAAGAGCCCTGGGATTGACTCCAACCTGTGATTGAACCAGACCATGGCACTGAGTGCCACATCCAATCTTTCCTTAAACACCTCCAGGGACGGTGACTCCACCACCTATTGCAGGGAAAAAGAGCCATCCCTCTCCCACAGTCCTCAAATCTCCTGCTTTAGTGAGAATTTTAAAATAACTTCCAGCATGGGTCTCATATCCCATACAGGGCTGTAATTAAACAGCTCTAGCTCCATTTCCCACCCCCTTCCAGACCCCTGAAAAGTGACTCTAGAGGAGAATAAAGGACAAACCTGTGCAGTAAAGCAACCCTGGGCAGGAGCTGGCTGGAGCTTGGGATGCCACAAAGCCCACATAAGACCCTCCCTTAGCGCATCTTTCCAGCTTTGACTTCACGGGCTATTTTTAGCACAGCTAAAGGTCCAGCACTTTCGGAGCAGCCCGTTTAGCATCATCAGGAGGAAGTCCCAGCCTTGCCACCCATGACCCAAAAGGCAGATTGGGCTGTTAGATTCACCCAGAGGCCGCTCCCCAAGCCCATGGGTCGCACGCGTCCCCCGTGGTGTCAGGGCGGCGAAACCTCCCGCTCCCCCCGCGGTGACTCACGAGCTGACAGACCCTTCCTGAATTACTGAGGCTGGAATTACAGCTGTTCCCCCGGCCCCCTCCCTTCCTCCTTGTCCAATGTGTCATATTAAAGGGTGATCGGCTTACACACGCTGCAGTATGGATTCCTTAAGCTCTGCAGCGCTGTGTCTATATATAAAGCCCCGAGCTGGAAACTGAAGTACGCAGACAGCTGGGAGCGCAGCGAGCGTTTCACATTCCCGGTGTGCCGACGGTCTGGGAGCCTGCGAGGCTGCGAGCCCTGCTTTGAACAAGTTTCCTTCCTCAGTTGTAGGTACTGCCACCAATATTTAGCCATAAAGAAAGAACTGTGGAAAAGAACGAGCAGTTACTTGTCACCATGGGTTTGCCTCTTGATCAAGTGGAAGAATTGCGTCTCTACCAGCAAACTCTTCTCCAGGATGGACTCAAAGACATGTTGGACCACAATAAGTTTCTGGACTGCGTCTTAAAAGTCAAAGGGAAGGAGTTTCCCTGCCATCGGCTGGTGCTGGCAGCCTGCAGCCCGTATTTCCGGGCAATGTTCCTCTCAGACATGGAAGAGAGCAAGAAGAGGGAGGTCAGCTTGGAAGACGTCGATCCAGATGTCATGGGCAAGATCCTCCATTACATCTACACCTCCGAGCTGGAGATCACCGAGCAGAACGTGCAGGACATCTTCTCCGTGGCCAACATGTTCCAGATCCCCTCCATCTTCACCGTGTGCGTGTCCTTCCTGCAGAAGCGGCTCTGCCTCAGCAACTGCCTGGCCATCTTCCGGCTGGGATTGATGCTGGATTGCGCCCGGCTGGCCGTGGCCGCCCGGGATTTCATCTGTGACCGCTTCGCGCTGGTCTCCCGGGATGAGGAGTTCTACCAGCTCTCCCCCGACGAGCTGATTGCCATCATCTCCAGCGACTCCCTCAACATCGAGAAGGAGGAGAGTGTCTTTGAGGTGGTGATGAAGTGGGTGGGGACCAAGGACCGTGAGAGCCGGCAGAAGGCCTTGCCTGTCATCTTTGAGAGCATCCGCTTCCGCCTCATGCCCAACGACTACATCACGGACCACGTGGAGAAGCACGCCATGGTCAAGTCCAGCCCGGAGCTGCTCAAGAAGCTGCAGATGGTGAAGGAAGCCCAGAAAGGCAAATTCACTGTGGTGAAGAAGAAGAAGAAAGTGAAGAAGAACAGTGAGAATCAAGCGAAAGAGAATGTTGTCAATGGGCCAGTAGATGAAGGGGAAGATACAGAGGAGGAGGCTCTCCCTGGGATCTTGAATGACACGATGCGCTTTGGGATGTTCCTCCAGGACCTTATTTTCATGGTGAGCGACAGCGGGGCAGTGGCCTATGACCCCAATGCCAATGAGTGCTATTTTGCCTCCCTGTCTACTCAAATCCCAAAGAACCACATCAGTCTGGTGACCAAAGAGAATCAGATCTTCATTGTTGGAGGAGTGTACTACAACGAAGACAACAAAGAGGATCCCATGAGCTCCTACTTCCTACAGGTACTACCTTTATCTTTCTTTTGGTTTTTTGACCACTCAGGAGCATCACCAGGCTTTAGCTTCCATGTAAAGCCAGTAATATTTTTTGTCACATGATGTCAAAATGAAAGTTGTAAATGAAGGAGAAGCATCTGAGTTGCTTTACTAGAGGTTCTTCTCCCTTTAAGGCAGATGCCACTGAGGGGTGGTTCTGGTAGTTGAGGAAGAAGGTTTGAAGCAGTAGGAAATAGGAATGAACCTTCCTGATCCAAATCCTGAGTGGAGGATTGTTTAGAACAGTGAATTTGGCCCAGCCCTGGCTGCCATAGGCTTCACAGACTGGGAGGTTCATGGCATCAGACCCAGGTTCTGCTTGGCATCTCCTGTGTTCTCTGGTTACGAACCCCAGCAAAACCCAAGGGTGACTCTGCCAGGTGCCAAAAAAGGAGCAGCAGCAGCAGCAGCAGCCACAGAGCAAACACCTCAAGGACACAGGGCATGTCCTACCTCCCAACATGTGCCCCATTCCTGGTGCTGTTCCTGCCCCTGGAGATGGGTTTGTTCCAGCTCAGAGTCTGTGCCTTGGCCATTTCCATCCTGTGAGGGGGAAACCACCATGTGGTGCCTTTGGGGATACTCCTCAGGGAAAGTGGCTGTTCTAACTCAGCAGTGACCAAACTGTGGCTGGATTGAGCTGCACAGGCAATCTGAGCCCCAGCCTGGGCTGTAGCCCAGATTTCTTTCCCTGTAGACAGCTAAGGCAAGGCGCCTACCCTTCCTGCTGACCCCAAGGAATCCAGTAAATCCTCTGTTCTTCCTCCCATGCCCAGAAATACTTTTTTTGTTCCTCTCCATGGCTCAAGTCTTCTGGGAAGAAACAATAACGTGTCCCAGGCTCACATCTTCTGGGGAAAACAATAACATCTCCAGGCAGAAAGGATAAAATGAGGGTGGTTGCCAAGTTGAGACACAGAGCCCTCATGCTTCCCTTGACTCATTGCCCTCATCAGTAGGGCTGCACATCATGCAGGGACCATGCTTCTCCTCACCTGGAAAGGGGCAGGAGTTTGTGCAGGTCAGGTGAAGTCCAGGGAATGAGAAGCCAGGAGGAACAATCCCCAGCCCTAGAAAGCAGGAGGGAGTGGGGAAGCTGTGGAAGTGCTGGGGGTGTCCTGTTTGAGATACACACTGGACAATCCATGACGACAGAGATGTGTCCAACCCCATCAGTTACCTGTGCAGAGCAGGCAGATGCATTCAGCCCAAACCTGTGCCTAAAGATCAATCTTCCCAGCAGAGGTGGAGCAGGGTCCAGAGAGGTCACAGAACCTCCATAGAATCATGGAATAGCCTGGGTTGGGAGGGACCTTGAACATCACCTAGGTCCAAACCCCTGCCATGAGCGGGACACCTTCCACTAGACCAGATTGCTCAGAGCTCCATCCAACCTGGCCTTGGACACTTCCAGGGGTGGGGCAACACTGGAAACATTCCTTGGAAACATTTAATATTTGACTGCACAAAACCCTTGCAATCTTCTCTAACTCCAACTCTGTGCCCCTTTGAACATGGGGGTTGGATGAAAAACCTTTGGAGGTCCTTCCCCCCAAAGTACTCAGTGGTTCTAAGCTGCAAACAGCAAGATTTCTCTATTCAGCTCCCAGTTTGCCACTGACTCAGTGGTAAATGCCTTGAGCATCGTGAGGTCATTTTTAGCTCTTCCCCACAAGAAGGGGACAGTGGTCCTTCCACACCTCGCTGTGTCACTTGTGCTTGGGAGAATCAGACAAGTCCTGGGGTTGGAGAGTGCCATCAGTTTGCAAATGTTTAATTTATTACATCAGTGCCATTGTGTAGCTCACGGTTGTTGTATGAGCAAGAGAAGTTTTGAGCCCTTTTTTTCAGCTGAAATGACGTAGTTAGACATGCACCTCTATGACAAGCTCTTGAACCGCTGTGCCACAGCTCCCTACACCTTCTGACTGTTTCTATCCTCCCAAATTCCACATTCCCCCTGCTGAAGCCAGGGCCACTAGGTCAGGGATAATTTAGATTTAAGGACAGGCACCAAAATATAAAAATGCTGATAAATCCCGAGGGCCTTGGAGATTTTGGCAGGAGCAAAATGATTCCATTGACATTTCAGATGGAAAAGGGTATCCTTTCTTTGTCACTTGAAAGATTTATGACTCGAAAACAATGCTGAATCCATCAAGAAGCAGGAACTATCCTGATGACTGAACTGCTCAGGGTTGCACTATAAATAACACATGTGTGGACCACAGCTTACAAAGAGACAAAAACCACAGGCACCCAGCTGAGGCCGAGTCTTTGGAGCCAACCCATGAGGCTGAAGCTCCTTGGCCTGAGCCCACGGCAAACAGTGCTCCAGGCAATGCTGCGTCACAGCTTCATCCTGCAGTCCCACTAAATTGGCTGCAAGACATCCCTCCCTCCTCTACCAAGCTACATTAAATTTTTTGCCCCAGTTCCCATTAAGCCACGATTCTCAGAGTCCTCAGTCTTATTATTTTTTTTTTTTTTCCTGCTGGGAGATGAGGCAATGCCTTGATCTACAGATGTCCAAGGATTTGGAGATCTGATCCAGCAGCTTGTTCATCTGTCAGATGGGTCTGGCACGCTTTATCTGTGTAGCCAACATTGCTGGCACCACCCTGTTACCTGGCAGAGAGGGAAAATACCAGGATGAAACACAGTGAGGTGTTCTACATATGAAAAGGTTCAGGAAAATTTCCAAGATTGAAATGCTTCCAATCCTCCAGTCCCAGGAGAAATCCCTTGTAAATCCAACATGGGAGTCTTTCACCCAAAAATGACCAAGCTAGTTCAAAGTTCCAAGTTTCGAGGGGAGACTCAGGATCCCTCTCTACACCTCCCTAAAAGGAGGCTGTAGCCAGGTGGGGGTTGGCTTCTTCTCCCAGGCAACCAGTGACAGAACAAGAGGACAAGGCCTCAAGCTGCACCAAGGGAGGTTCAGGTTGGACATTACAGAGAATTTTTTCGCTGGAAAGGTGTTCAGGCACTGAGATGGGCTGCCCAGGGACGTGGTGGAGTCACCATCCCTGGAGGTGTTCAAGAAATGACCAGAGGAGGCACTTAACACCATGATTTAATTGACAAGGTGGTGATTGGTCAAAGGCTGGACCAAATGATCTCAAAGGTATTTTCCAACATTAATGTGATTCTATAAAGTCCAGGCTTTGATGAATAGAGCAGATCATGTTGCTGCAGACCCATGTCTGCTCTTACACCTTGTCATAAAATGTTTATCACACAACATGTGGCTTGGGTTTGCTCTCAGATCTCCCACCCTGCTCCAGGTGACAAAGGCACAGCCACAGGAACATCACACAGAGTGCTGCTGGGGTGACCAGGCTGCCCATGGGAACAGACTTCACCCTCGTCCTCCGGACCCTGACTTTTGCTAACCAAATGAGCACGCACTAATGACCGTATGTTCCCTTCCAGTACGACCATCTGGACGCAGACTGGCTGGGGATGCCCCCGCTGCCCTCCCCTCGCTGCCTCTTCGGCCTGGGAGAGGCAGAAAACTCAATTTTTGTGGTCGGAGGGAAGGAACTGAAGGAGGGAGAGAAGACCTTGGATTCAGTCCTGTGCTACGACCGGCTGTGAGTGCTCAGTGCGAGCGTGGGGCAGGAGGGGGGGTTGGAGGAGAAGGTGGAGCAGCTGCCGTGCAAAGGGACTCCAGCTCTCCAGGGGTCAAAAGGTTTGGGAGAAGGGCTTGAACTCTGTATCTGGATGCTGGGACTGTCTCGAGCTGTGCCCTGGGGCTCTGAGCTGCCTCACTCCAGCTGCTCTGTTTATTGAGCCTCCTGGAGATGGAAGCCTTTATGGGAATATTTTGTTATCTGGGGCTGGTGTTAGTAGATGTTCATGTGAGACATGTACAGAGGAGTTTTTCCTTCTGCTAAACCTTCTGCTCTTGCCCATTGATTAAAAGTTCAGTGACATGCACTGTGGTCTCACTAAAAGAGGTTTGAACAGAAAAGCTTGTTTTTAAAATTTTCAGATGTGTCATAGAATGGCTCATCCTGATTGATATCAGGCTTAATATCTGATTATTTTTGGACAATGGGCTCTGACCCGTGCTAGCTCATGAGCTTTATTAAAAGGCACCATCCTGTTCTGCTCTCAGGAGACAGAAACTTCCAAAGCCTGCTGCTCTCTGCCCCAAAGAGACAGAGCAGCAGGCATCAACAAGCTTTTGCTTGGTCTATATTTAGCTGCGTGTGCTTCCAAGTCTGTTTTATAGGCAGAGATTTGAAACCAGTTCCATTCCCACAGAACAGGGCATTTATCTGCCCCTGCAGACTCTGGGAAAGAATTTGTCTGCCCCCGCTAAGTGCTCAGGGGGTGGTTTGAGTGTCAGTTTGCAGCTGGTAGAGATGTGATCAGCATCACTTTATCTCTGGTTTTATTTGGTTGACATTATTCCAGCATTATTCTGACTGGCAGTGGCTGAACATGAGCCAGCCGTGTGCCCAGGTGGCCAAGAAGGCCGGTGGCACCCTGGATGTATCAGCAGGACCAGGGAAATATTTCTTCCTTTGTGCTGGGCACGGGTGAGGCTGCACCTCAGATCCTGTGTCCAGTTTTGGGCCCCTCATGACAAAAAGGGCACTGAGGGGCTGGATGGATCCCAGAGAAGGGAACAGAACTGGGGAAGGGTTGGGAGCACCAGGAGCAGCTGAAGAAGCTGGGGGGGGTCTCAGCTTGGAGAAAAGGAGGTTCAAGGGGACGTTATTGCTCCCTCCCTACACCTACCTGAAGACCTCAAGAAAATAATAGATATTAGCATAAATATCCTGCTTATTTTACTGTCACCCTTTTTTTAGGATCACAAAATTTACTGTCTGAGCCTGTCTCATAGCAGACCTTGTGTTTCTGAGATTGAGTCCCACCCTGTGCTCACCTCTAGGTCTGGGAAATGCCATCTCCTCTAAGTGTCACCCAGCAAGCTACAAATCCTTTTGCTTCCCATCTTTCTCCGAGCCAGGTCCTTCAAGTGGGGTGAAGCCGATCCCCTTCCCTACGCAGTCTATGGCCACGCAGTGGTATCACACAAGGATCTTGTCTACGTCATCGGGGGAAAAGGAAGTGACAAGTAAGTCAAAAAGCAAGAGAAAATCAAGGAGTCAATCCCCCAAACCAGTGGGAGTGCAGACTTTGGTACCTCCTCAATGTGGTTTAAGGAGGGCTGGATGGGCTGGGACATGTGGATCCTTCCCTCCCAGCTCACCTTTGTGCCTGCAGCCCTTTCCAAAACCTTGGGAGGCCGACAGGGACATCAGGAAGGTGGCAGTGTCCTTACAGGAGAAAGAATGTATTGCCCCATCCCTGGAGGCGTGCTGGATGGGGCTTTAAGGAAAACTGGTGTAGTGGAAGGTGGCCCTGCCCATGGGGGTTGGAATGAGATGATCTTTGAAGGTCCTTCCAAATCAAAGCATTCTGTGTTCCCCTTTGCTCACAAAAAAGTAAATGTCACACAGATTGGGAGAGGCGCTGAAGAGCAAGAAGCCCCTTCACTTTTAGGGTCTCCTGTCTTGGACTTGTGGAGCAGAGTGGTCACAACAGCCAAATCCAGATGTGTATTATTTGCAACAGGAGGGGAAAACCTCATCCACCCTGACCCCATCCTGTCCTCCTGCAGGAGACAAGCTCAGCAGGAAAAGCCTCTCAGGAGCATCACAGTGGCTGCCTTGCAGGGCACGAATGTGTTTGCAGAGCTAACATTCCACAGCCCAGCAAAGATTGGTCCTGCTTGGGAAGGGTTATGGTCTGATAGGTGTGAACCTGGGTACATTCACACCTCACACTGCCGACCTGGGGACAGGGACGTCACTGAGGATATTTTGCAGCATCACGGTGGATCAGGAGCACTCAAACAATGGCTGTGAGAGCTCCTGAGAGGCTGCTGGTTACATGGACCCGTATCCAGGTGTGTGAGCACAAAGATGAGCTTTCAGGGCTCCTATCCAAAGTGGGCACAGCAGGAGGGGTGTGTTACACACACAAGTGGTGACTCCAGGCATGGACATCATTGGGTGCACACCCAACAAGGGGTGTGTTCCTCTGCTCATGCCGATGTGGAGCAGGAAGATCCTCCCTAGACACCCCACATTCTCCCCAGCAGACACCCCCAAACCCCTGCAGTGCAAAACCACCCCTTGGCAGGCAATCAAGGCTCTTTTTCCCTCTCATTTTTCTCCAGGAAGTGCCTGAAGACGGTGTGTGTCTACAACCCAGCCAAGTTTGAGTGGAAGGAGATGGCTCCCATGAAAACCGCCCGCTCCTTGTTCGGAGCCACCGTGCACAAGGACAAAATCTACGTGGCAGCCGGCGTGACCGACTCTGGTTTGACCAACTCGGTGGAGGTCTACGACATCGCCACCAACAAGTACGTCCTGAGTTGTGGTTACACAAGGAGTAGCTGCAGGTCTACAGTCAGCAATTTCCAGCCATTCTGGAGTTTGTTTGTGACTCCTGATGTCAGTTCCTCCAGTTTATATGCCCGTGGTGGGGGAGTTGGAACTGGATAATCTTTAAGGTCCCTTCCAACCCAAGCCATTCTAGGATTCTATGGTTCCTCAGAGACCTGGGCATCACCAAAGTCATTGTGGTTGGGCTGTGGATCATCTCAGGCTCATCCTCAAAGTGGTCTCACCAACTGGTGCTGTCCTTGGGTTCCCTGAGAGCTTCACCCAAGACAATCAACGCTCTGATTTTGGGTGGCTCTTGCAGCTGCAGTCCCAGCACTGGGACCTACTGGTCCACATGCTCGAAGCAAAACAAACTTGAACAATGGTGATGGAAACAGCTGTCCCTAAAAACAGCCAGCGTGTGGTCCCATCCCACCTAGACCTGCACTACTGAATCTGTCACTAGTGAGCTCAGTAGCTGAATCCTTATTTGAGGCCATCCTCACTGTGGGGGTGGCCAGGGTGCTCTAACTTGTCCCCTCTCTCAACGTGGCAGGTGGGACACCTTCACTGAGTTCCCTCAGGAGCGCAGCTCCGTCAGCCTGGTCAGCCTGTCTGGGGTGCTCTACCTGCTCGGGGGGTTCGCCACGGTGGAGACGGAGTCGGGAGAGCTGGTGCCAACGGAGCTGAACGATGTTTGGAGGTGATGATCTTCCCCAGGGCTGTCCGAGGGAGCATGGGAGGGATGTTAGTGATGAAATGGATATTTTCTGTCTTTTTTGATGCCATCAGTGTGAGATGGACGTTGTCACCCCAGCACGAGGCTGCAGGCTCAGCGCAGGGTCACCTGGTGGGAAGTCTGCCCTGTGCTCTGCTGGAGGGCACATTAGCGCTTCAGTGATCTCTCCCAGCCTCAAACAGCAACAGACCAGGGAAAACCTGCTCCTTTGGATTTGTTGTGTGTTGACATTTTGCCTGGAGCTGGTTCCAGCCTCCCCTTTGGTGTGGAGCAGCATCTGTACGATGCTTCCTCTCCCTGGGAACAGCCACTGCTCAGGCTGGGAAGCAGAAAGTCTGGGCTGGGAAGCAGATAGACTTACATGTGAGAGGAGTGGGCTGAAAGCACTTTGTGACAGCTGCTAATGCAGTGTTAGCTGCTCCTGTCCCTCACGTCAGTGCTCTGGCACCCTCAGCAGGATCCTGCTGTCCTTCACCGTTGATGTTCCAGCTTGGTGCCATCAGCCCATTTCCCAGAGGAAAAATATCCCCTCCCCTACAAGACCATGTGCTGATAGCCACATCCCCCAAACCAGAGCACGCCAGGGCTGAAAGTCCCTGTGCAGCTCCCACAGATTCTTGTGGCCAAATAACTCCTGTGGGACATCACACCAGGGCTCCCACCACTATGGAGAGCAGCTGGAGGGAGGGAGAGGAGGCCTTTCCTCAGCATTAACTGCCTCTCTGCCCCTCCCCAGGTATGATGAGGAGCAGAAGAAGTGGGAAGGGGTCCTCCGGGAAATCCAGTATGCCTCCGGTGCCACGTTCCTTCCCGTGCGCCTCAATGTTCTGCGCCTAACGAAGATGTAGTGTTTGGTCTTCTTTCCACAGGGGTCTGGGGCAGGGAGGGAGGGGGGGAGATGCTTATCAGAGATGTGGCATCTGGACACTGTGCAGGACATTGCATCTGTGACTGGCACTTTTTTTGTAGAAGTGGGAAAGCAGAGAGTGTGTCCGGAAAACCTCTGGGAACTTGAAGGTGCTCACAAGGTAATTGGAGGGGGGATCTGGAGTCTGCAAGGAGCTGGGGAAGACTGAGAAGCATGGAAAAATTAGTTATTCCAGTCTCAGGAGACAGGACAAATAGATCATACATTTTTTCACTTCTTTCTCCATGTTTTTCCCCATCTTTTCAACTGCTGTTGGACCTCCCCAGCAAACAGCGGAGACAGAAGTTGACATTCCCCAGGGAAAGGAGTCTACAAAGTATTTCCCCACCTTAGGTGTCTGTGAGCACGGTGTTCCTTGGAGAGGAGAAGGAAGGGTCAAAGTCAAGTGGTACAGGAGAGACCTGATAGAATTTGATGAGTTCCTGGGTGAAGAGGGTTCTTGGGATGAGACGGTTAAAAGAAAGGATCATGAGAGCAGCAGAAGGGCTTTGGAAATTGTAATGGAGAGCAAATAATCTTAGTTCTTTGCCTCCACCTGGACTTTGGAGTGATGAGAGGCCGGGAGCTGAGTCTCAGGAGGGGAGGAGTCGTGCAAGTTGTAGGGTAGGGAAGGGGGAGAGCTGGACAAGGGAGGCCATGTGTGCTCGTCTCCAGCCTTTTGGGCTCCTCATCTTCAATCACAGATCACAATGTCCTCATCTATGGATAGATGTTTTTTTAGGGAAAAGTTTTATATTTTTGCTGTCTCTCTTATTTTTAATGTTCAGACTTTTTTTTTTCTTTAAGAGTATTTTCCTTTGCTGAGGAGATCTCAGATGTGTCTGGCTCAAAGAGAGCTTCTGACTGAGGAAAAATGTGTATTTATTTTAAAGTTGTCAATAATGAAGTTTTGATAGAACTGTACTGGCAGCAGGACAAAGATCTCTTAGAGCAAAAATCTCCTGATGCTCACACCATCTGACCAGTGGTTTGTTTAAAAATAAATGTCACTATTCCAAAGGAAATCCCCTGTGTTTGCACATTGATAGAGCTGAATTCTGGTATCACAAATCATACCTGGCTGCTTCATCTAGATCAAGATGCAGTTGTGGAGGAACTAAAAGACGTTTGGAAGGAAAAAGAATTCAGGGGGAGTAAAGGAACCAGAATCTTGTCCTGGTTTCATTTTAAGGATTTAAAAAGTTACAGGATAAGCTCCTTAGAGGACAGTCACATCAGAACAGTAATGAAATATTTTCAGAAGAAAAAGAAATCCAAGGTGACTGGCTGTCACAAAGTAGCTTAAAAAAAAAAAAAGAAACAAAAATCTTTGAAACAATCAAATGTGTGAAAAATGCACTGAAGAGAAATAAACACCTTCTGCTCAGTTCTGCAGAAATTCATGTAGACAATTCCCAAGCTACTTAAAGATGAATCTTCCAAATAGCTTCTGGCAGAAAAGAAGAAAAATTAAAAAAATAATCCCTGCATAGAATAACTATTTTTAAAAGTCATTTATTGCAGTGTCAGGATCCCACCTCCTGCCTCCACCAACACCATCCCTGGAAGTGTTCAAGGAATGAGTGGAAGTTGCACTCAATGCTCTTGTCTGGTTGACAAGGTGGTGATTGGTCAAAGGTTGACTCAATGATCTCGGAGGTATTTTCCGGCCTTAATGATTCTGTGATTCCATGACCTTTGCTTCAGCTCTTCTTGCTAAATGCAGGCTGGAAAGTTGTCGATGATCCTAAGAGAGGGTTAATCCCCATTCACTTCCTGCCACGTTTCTTGGCTCTCCTGGAGGAATTCGGGGCTTTTTGAAGCTAACAGGAGAATGTTGCTGACCTTCCATGAGTTGTTGTGATGTGGTCCCTGATACAGGCTCAAGAAGTTTCAAATAAACTGGAGTTTGGTGCTCCTGCATGGTTCACATCCATTATAAAGCTGGGGAGATGCCACCACTGGCACAGGGCAGGAAACCATAAAAGGAAAAATAGCTGTTGTATAAAAAGACCCAGAAGAACTTGAAGTATCCCATTGCTTGGGAAACAAGAGCCAAATCTCCGCCTGTTGGTCTGAGGAAGGCTGCAAAGTTGGACATCACCAAATGAAAGTCTGACCTGGGGATGTTCTTCCACTTCTCCAAGAAGCTGTGTCAGTCCAAAGGCCATCATAGATAAGAAGTGCCACCAGGAATGCTCAGAGAGGCATCACTCCTCACTGCTGCCTGGTGTTTTCCTGGCTCAGATGCAACAGCTCTGGTGGCACAGATCCCCCTACGGATAATAGCAGTGGCAAAGACTACATCCAAAGGTTGAGGGAAAACCATCTCTTCTTCCATTATCTTCCCAGTATCCGTGCTGATATTGTTGGTGAGGCTCCCCCTGCTCCATTTTACACTAATAAAGGCAGTGGGTGCTTTTGGATGTGCTCCTTGGTTCCTCCACTGCCAACAGAGGAGATCAGAGAGCCCCTACTCAGAGTTCACACAAACCTGATGGAGCCAGTAGGACCAGGAGCTCAGTCCTTACCCCAGGGCTGTTAGCAATGAATCCCTTCTTCTATCCACTCATCACCTTTCCCTGAAAAGCTCTTTTTTTGTTGGCCCCACAACAGTCAAGTTGTCTCACACACACGCACACACCTCCCACCAAACCCAACACAGAGCCTGTATGTGAAGCAGTGGCAGCAGTCAACATTCCATAGGAAGCTCATCCTCCCTGTCTCTGACTGCTCACACTATTGCCTGAAAAAAAAAACCTTTTAAAAGAAAAAAAAAAGAGGGAAGAAAAAGATAAAGCAAAATTAAGATGACAAAGAAAGTGGTAGAGCTTTATGTTTTCTTTTATAAAAGACAAATTGTTTATTGATTCAGTCCTTCCACTTGCAACCTCTTTGGTAACAGTCATAACACTTACAGACTGGGAGAACGCAGTGGAAAGGCCCAGTTCTGACCTCTCACCAATTTCACAGCTCAGTGAGCCCCAACGTGCCTTGGTGAGAGGCCAAAAGCAGGTTTCAAAGCATGGCCAAGGACCTGGCCTCGAGGGACAACCCAAACCAGCCTCCCTACTGTGACTCGTCGTGCTTGTGGGCAGCCCAGAGAGCAGCCCCGAGAGCAGCCCCAGCACCCCCAGGCAGAAGATGGCTCGGGATGGGGATGTCTGACTGGGAGTTGTGCCCTGGGAGGTGGCTTTGATGAACCTCTTGGGACCTCCTGGACACTGGCCAATGGGACTGTCGACAAAGCAAGACTCGCCCGTTCCTGCGGTAGACAATGACTTGCCTCAGTTGGCCCCACAGGGATGGACTAATCCAACCATCTCAGCCTCCCCTTCCTCACACCATCCCAAAGAGAGTAACTGCTGTACTTGGAGTTAAAGATAAACATATATTGATTACACATGGTCATAAAAAAAAAGTAATAATAATAATAATAATAATAATAATAATAATAATAATACATTTCCTAGAACATTACTTAAGACGCTTCCGAAAAGCATCCAAGCTTCCCCTCCCCTCCCCGCCTTCCCTTAATCTATACAGAATAAAGTGCTTCGTTTAGTTTGTTCACACTTGTAGAGCCACCAATACACTCTTAACTTGGCATGTTTGGGCAACCAATACTGAATGCCGTAAAATAATACAGAGCCAAACACCAGGCATGAGAAACTAGTTTTGAGGCAAGTGCTTGGGGTTTCATTCATTTCCTTCAAGTTCCATGCTACAGAGGTTGTTCTTATTCCTATTTTTTTTTCCTCCTTTTTTTTAAAAATTATTATTTTCTTCCTTTGTAAGTTCGACCCAACTCCCGTCGTGGTTCCGTGTCTCTAGGCAGGGCTGCGTGTGGGGAAGCTCTTGCCATCCGTGTGAACAAAGGGCATCTGTCCATCTGTCCTTCCCTCCTGACTTCGGGCAAACCAAGAGTCACCTCAGAGGAGTTGTCTAGCAGCGGATGCTCGTCTCTATTGCACTGTCACAGCCATTCCCACCCGTCCATCCATCCATCCATCCATCCGTCACCTTCCCACCGCACCGGGGTTATGGCTGTGGTCCGAAGGGCCAGCTGTGCCTCATGGATACGTGAGGCGAACTGGTCTGTGCTACCAGGCTCCTGGGATATATAAACCAAAAATGACCCTCCCCACATGATTCCCTCCCTCCCCAAAGTTCAAATGAAGGGTGGAGTGGGCGGAAAAAAAATTCCAACCCAGACAGGTCTGGGGTTTAGGTGTGGGAAGAGCTGTCAGCTGAACGTTGCGTTGCGGCGTATTCAGGAACTGCGTAATGGAAATCAAGCCCCTCTCCACCCTCGCGGTCTGTCAAAGAAGGGATGTGAGAGATTAAGGTGCAAGAGTTAAAAAAAAAAAGAATTTAAAAAAATTTAAAATAAAACAAAAAGCTTGAAAACAACGGACCCAACTCTCCTGCCTTCTGTCCTGTCTAACCCCAAGGGGTGCAACAGGGCCGGCTGGGACGGATCCGGGATGGACGAGGCACTGCGGGAGCGACTCGTCTGAGCTCTTAGTATGCGAACGAAAACCAGACATGGAGACACACTGGGGCTGAGTCAGGGTGCAGACAAAAGGGCTTGGAGGCCTTGTAGGACTCCTGGGAACTACGCAGGCCTTGGAGAGGGGAGGGAGCAGCAGGGATCTGGTTCTCCAAAGTGCTGTGTGCATGGTCACATCTCGACGTCTCCAAGTAGCTCTACGAGCAGGCTCTCGAAGGGGATCGGACGCAGCTGGGACCAGTCACTGGGCTTTCCGCTGGTCTTCCAGCCTCAAGGAAGTGCTCTCATCTCACAGAGATGTCCGAGGGGAGCAGGTCCTCACTGGGAGAGGATGAATCGGGACAGGAACAGGGAAAGCCACCTCCAGGTGAGCGGAACAAGGGAGCACGTGTTGGCGTGGGTGTTTACATGGGGGGGAAGTCTGTCAGCTGATTGGCTCCATCACAGGAGACCATGAAAGCAAGGTGAGCCCTCCTCAGGGCACAGCACTCCCATCCTGTCTCGAGGCTGAACATGGGGGGAAAGAAGCACAAGGAAGCCCAAGGGGATGGGATCTGGAAGGCAGCAGAGGAGGAGACAGCATGGACCACTCCAACACCTCCATGGGTATCACTGAATGCTTCTGTAAAGCAATCATCTTCCAGTATGGGTCATGGTCCCTTCAGACAGCCAATGGCCCCAAGAGCCCTCATCCCTTACTGGTGTGTGTTTGAGAAGGTTTTGCACCATCCCAACAAACCCCAGGGTCATGGAGGGGGATAGCAGAGAAGCCTTTGGAACCCACCTGAGAAGGTCAATATGGCGAGGCGGCTCCACCATAGCAACCTCCTTTTGCTCGGAGCAGATGGAGATGGGGGTGAGCTCACTGGTACTGAGAGAGGCGCTGGGGATCCACGGGATCCCAACCAACACGAAGATGAAAAGGAATTTGTGGCTCCAAAATGCTGACATCAGTCAGCTTTCCCAAGATGCCAGGCATGGGGGGCACCGCTCAGCAGGAGGTGACACCAGTCACCTCAAAGGGCACTCGGGAGAACAGCAGATGCTGCCCTGTCCTGTCTCCATCAGGCTCCTGCACGTCCCCAGGCAGCAAAGCCCCTGAGCATGTGGCTGAATCCTCCCATCTCTGCAGGGACAGCCTCAACGCTGCCCAAGTGCTTTGCTGATTTGGTCCAGGAGATGAAACACCAAGACTTTTCACAGGGCCAGACCTGGTTCCCTGTCCCCAGCACTCTGTTGTCACCCAGCACAAGCTGCACATGAGAAAGGGCTCCTGCAGCCCACTCAGTGACCTCTTTCCTTCTTGCCTACCAACAGTGCTGCTCATCACCTCCTCCATGACCTAACCCATGTCCATAGGTGACCTCAACATTGGCTTTAGGAGCACAGCATCAGCTGCAACAGCCCCCCACCTCTTGCCAGCCCTTCTCTGCCCATGCTGGGTGCTCTCTGACTCCAAAGGGGACATTTCCCCAGGCAGGGACCACATACAGCCACAGTCAGTCCAATGCATGACACCCTGGGGCAGAGCACAGCAGCGAGAGACCCTGCTGGGACCTCAGTGCCCAACAAAAAGGTGACACCAAAGCCTTCCTCTTCTGCTCCTCCTCCTCAGCATGAAGCCAGCCATATTATTTGTAAGTGAAACCAAAGACCAGCTCAACTTCAACATCTTCAACAAGCACTAAGCAACACCACAGAGCATCACCAAAACAAGCACAGCCCTCACTGGTCCCCTCTGGTCCCCCCAAACCAGGACAGGGCAACAGATGCCAGCACCACAAGGAGAGGTGAAGCTTGGGAGAGCAACGCAGGCAACAAACCGGAGATTGGGACTTCATCATCCCCAGGCTGAACACGGTCTTGCTTTAGCTCTGAACCTTGCAATGGGCCCGACCTGGAGCTTACCCGTCACTCAGGGGTTTATTCGGATTGTTAAGGCACTATTCTGGGCCGATTCTGCCGAGAAACAGAAGCGTCCTGCTCCTCTGTCCCAGGCTACCCTTCTGCCGGTCCCAAAGCTAGCTGAGCTCTCCCAAGAAAAGCTCCCCGACTCCAGAGCATCCCCAGGAGCCCAGCTCCTGCTGGGATTAGCAGAAAGGGCACCTCAGAACCCAGCTCCCTTAGGGCACCCCAAAACTGAACTGACAGTGAGCTGCAGATGCCCCGAGATGCAAGGTGGGTGTTTGTGCTTTTGCCTGTGGAGGAGGAAAACCTGTTGTAGGGAAGGAAGACGTGTCGAGGGCTGCTAACGAGAGCGTGCTAATGGCTTTCCAATGGGGACATCTGCTTGCTCGCCACGGGCCACTGGGACTGGCAGCGGTGGGCTCCTCTGTGGTGCCCACCTCTCAACCCCGTGGATGAAGAGCCTGACTTGAAAGACCAGCTTTACAGTACAGGGATTCAAGCACCACTAACTAGAATTCGGCTTAGAAATATTGATGCACCGGCCAGCAAGCTCAAGCCCAGATATCCTGCTCCTCCCAGCCCCACCAGCATCCCAGCAGGAAGATGAAGCCGGTGTGTGGGAAGATGAAATGGACAGTGACACCTTTTACCTACACCCTTACGGACGGATGGCAGTTTCCCCCCAATACCCACGCTCCTCGGGGGGGGCTTCCTCCTGCTCCCCCTCTCTGTGGAGAATGATGGGTGAGAAAAAGGAATAAAAACCCAAAACGACCCCAAAACGAGGAGGAAGGGGGGGTAGAGAGCAAGCAAAGCCTTGGCTCCCTGGGGGAAAGGCATTCCCAAAGGGCAGAGCAGTCCGTGCAGGCGCGTGGCCGGGGTGGGGGGCACCTAATTGTTGTTTGAATTTATCCTCCCCGCAGGAAACAGGGGAGGGGGTGGTGGTAGGTGAGGAGGAGGAGGGAGGGTCTGTGGAAGAGGATGGAGCAGCGGCAGGGGCAGGGGGGAGACGCCGGGGCCGGGGGGCAGCGGAGCCGGGCTGGTGGCG
>VXAD01001911.1:1071483-1151787 GCA_013399195.1 Dicrurus megarhynchus | reverse complement strand
GGAAGGGGAAGGGGAAGAGGGAAGGGGAAGGGAACGGGAATGGGAAGCAGAAGGGGAAAGGAAAGGAAAGGAAAGGAAAGGAAAGGAAAGGAAAGGGGAAGAGAAAGAAGGGGAAGAGGGCTCATTCTGACCAAACTTACATAAAATTTTCTACTGCAACAGGCTCAATTCTCTATTGCTTTGAGAGTTATGAGTCTGCTTTAATACCTGAAGCCACACGGGTCATTTTGTCATCTGGGGAACTTCTGCTAATTTTTACAGGTGTCATTCTGCAACACAACTTCCAGCATTTCACACTGATGCCATTTTAGCTGTCTTAACTAAACTACCAGGTGGGATCTCTGCTCCATTTCAAAGCATCTATCATACTAGGAAAAATCCTTTTTTCATTTTATGTCCGCTTGTTTAGAGAAAGGTGTTTAAGAGTGCTTTCAACAAACAGAATACTTGAAATAAAGGACCTAGAGGTAAAGTGCTGCTTCTCAATATATACATATATTGAGAGTATATATAACAAAAGTTGGAGCTGAGAAAAGATGACTTCAGTGCCCATCAGGTTGCTGCTCACAGGGCAGACAGAACTGACAGGTCCTGAAGAACCTGAATACCTGACAGTTTATGGAAACTTTCTCACTCTGTTGCGGGCCAGCCTCGGTAGCAGAAAATTAATTTCCCATTTCGTTTGTCTCTGGGGCCCGATGCCAGGCGGAGCCAGCCCCGCTCCCCGCGAGAGGGCGCCGGGACCGCGCGGCTCCAGCGCCGGGACGGAGCCCAGCAGGGACCGCGAGTGGGAAACCCGGCCGGGCACTGCCCCGGCCCGCACCGAGAACAGCCTCACGCCGGCTCTGCTCACTGCCGTGCTGTCTTCCCGCTTTCTGCGCCTCAAGTGTACCGTTTTCTTGCAGCCCATCCCCTAGAATTAAGGTTTGTGTCCATCTCTGGATAAAGTTTGGTGCCTCTTGCACCTGTCCCTTTGTACACCCCAAAATCTTTCTTTGCTGAGACTATTTTTTTTTTCTTTTTCCTCTTTAAATCCTGGTGAGGGGCATTTCTAGTGTCCAAGGGTGAACTGAGGGTCCCCTTTTATTTAACACCACCACATACACACCCTTTGCAAAGAGAATGCAGGATAAATCGCTGTCTGCACGATTAAACATGTCACCTTCTTTTCTTTTTAAAGATGATGGGGACTGATGTATATTGTACCAGGATTGCTGTCGCTCGATTACCACAACACAAACACAGGGTAAGGGATCACTCCACCCCAATGGGCTTGTGTTCTCATTAGGGCAAGGGAAGGGACGAGAAACAGATACAAAGAGGTGAGGTAACTTGCCCAAGGTGACAGAAGTCAGCAGTAGCATTGGCTAAAAACCCAAGACCTTCTGAAAAGAAAGTGAGAGCCCCTTCTGTTTCCAGAACAAATTTCTGAAGTCACTAGAAGTTAACTGAATTTAATGCTGGTGAAAATATGGTGTAAGAAAACCCCGAAGGCTTTTGCTTATTCCCAAAACAAGCTTAAAAGCAGACAACTTACACCATATTGCTTTATCAGCTTCCAACATACTTCTTTGTCTGTAAGAAGCTTCCCTTTAAGGATTAACAAATAGTTCACTTTCTCTGGTGAGATTAGTTCCCTCTGTGTGACTAACAAGAGACTCGTGTTTGTTGCAGGTTTTCTGGAATGGGTCAGGCCCGTTGGAACTGGTCAGAGGTCACCAAAGCATCTCACAGTGGTTTTGAACCAGATGCCAGCTGGATTCACTATCAGCATAAATTGGAGGGGAGAAATTCTGTAATGTTCTGACCTGTTAATCTTGTATTTTATTCCTGAGCTGAATTTCCAATTAATGATTTAAAATAACTCTATAAAACATTAAAGAACAAAGGAGAAAAACTGATGCAGTTCTGACCTGCTGGTGGGCAGAACACTGAGAAGAAAGCAGATTATCAGTCACACTGATCTGGTCATCTACAGAGCACTGGTGCCTGAATGATTTACTGTAATTCTTTTCTCTTCAACTTATCTTCATACTCAATTCAGTTACAGTCAGTAAGGTCACTGAGATTGCAGCAGTAAATCCATTTCCACATCCATTTAGATTTGCATTCAGGAAGTCTGATTCACAGACAGATGGTATTAGATGACAAAACCTGCTTCACAGACTGCACTGGAATCATGTAAATAGTAATTGCAGCTATGGAAATTCACCTGAGGAAACTGGGGACCAACAATCTGAAAGATACCTTTACGTACAAGTTTAGAAGAATAAATGACATCGCTTTTTCTTACTGCTGCATGATACAAGAATCCTTACTAAATGCCAGCAGGTTAAAATGTGAGGCAGGTATGTCTATAACACGATTAACCTGCTTTCCCAGGTGGAAGAGCACTTCATCCTGACACAGTTTTATCCAGTATGTCTGGCAAAGTGCTCTGGTGATATGTATTTCCCTTCAGTATCTGTCAGATAAGTATCCTGCTGCTCTTAGTCCATAGGATATCATGGTATTCCTCCTATTCTCTTGTGAATATTGGTGCTCCACAGAACAACAGCACATTGGCTTTTGCCTCAAGTTCTGGACTTTGCCATTCCCAAAGATTAGGATATCCCTGGGAGTTACAAGGAAGCACACAGAGACAGCCTGCAAGCCTCCCCCCTGCCATTCCTCTGCTGGTGTTAGTGCAGGTGTCTAACCCTGCAGTTTCACACATGAGGCAGCACCACGAGTGTTCCCAGTACCCCCAGATCAGACAGACACAAAGCAGCGTGAGCAGCAGCAGCAGCAGCGATCTCCGGGAGCGCCGATGGGAAGCGAGGCAGGCTCTGGATGCAGTGCACAGCGGAATGAGGTGCTGGTGGGTCATTACCTCTCCAAGACTCTGTCTCTCCTGTCTGTCCTCGTAGGCGGAGGTGTAGAATGGCTCATAAGTAATTAGGTCTGGACGTTCAATGTCATAAATGGCCTTGACTTTGGGAATGGCTGCTAAATCCTTGTAATCAAGGATTTCATTGTCTACTTTTGCCTAAAGGTCAAAGACAGAAGATAAATTAACTTACAAAAATGCACTGGCAATTTCTGTTTTACACAATTTATGATTTTGTGTATTTGTTGTCACATTGTTGCTATGGAAACCCCTTTTAGGCACCCTACATGTGCAGTGAATGCTTCTTGTTCTTCTCCAGCAGGCCTCCTCTGCAGCAGCTCACAGTGTTTTCTCTTCTCTTAGGGAAGAAAGAACATGGCATATATAGATCTATTTACAAAAGTTTCTTATCCCCAGTTGTGAGCTGGAAACTTCAGCTCTGCAAATGACTCATTTTGTGGCCTCAGGCAAGTATTTTCACCTTTCTGCTCTTGTTTTCCCATATGTAAAATGGGTGATAACATCAATTTAGTTTGCAGATTACAGAGATTACAGAAGGATTTCATGCTGAAGACCACAGACAGATACTCAATTTATAACTGTGCACACAAGAGGAAACAGAACTTACTGGAAGGAAATAAAAAGACAAGGAGGACTGTCAGGACTGGGTTTCCAAACTTCCAAATGAAATCATTACATTTCATTCATCACTCATCCTATACCCAAGCTTCTGACTAAAGCATCCATTCCGTACCAGCTACATGGTGCAAGCATGGACTGTTTTTTCTGCTAAGACTGCAAGGAGATCTTGACTAGTTAAAAAAGGGAAGTAGGAAATAAATTCCGAAGTCAGCTGCACCCATTAGAGGGAGATAGAAAGAGGTCTTACATTCAGTTTTGATAACTACTATCTTTCTTCACTTACAGAAAGACTTTAAAAAATATCAGCATTCTTTTTTACCTACCTTACAGAAACACATTAATGACTAAAAGTGAAAGAAGATACTCAAATTGTTTTCCAACACTTCTACTAGATACTTTATTTATTCATTGTAGATTGCATAAGGGAACTCACATTCAGTTCTGTCCTTCCTGAGTGCTAGCACCTAGTAACTTCAGATTAACATGCATTTGCCTTCCTAAGGTCTCTAACAAACACAGGTCTTGGTGGTTCTTAAGCAATGCCTTAAACTAGAAACAATACAAAACATTTCTTGCTAGAGAAGCAAGGTTTGAAATAGTTAGGACAACCACTGTCTAAAAATAGACTCAAATCTGTTTAGCTTTTAATTACCAGATATAACAAAATACCTTAAGCCATTTTAACCCTTAAAATACTTAGGTATATTAATATATGATGTAGTATTTTTACCACAGTCTGTTAATAAGCTGCAAATATGTCTGGATACTCTTAATCCAATATAAATTACGACAGATATTTTTGTAGACCCTGACTTAGGCTGCCACGTTGCTCTACAGATGGTGATTTTGAGCAGCAATTAAATTTCATAAGATACAGTTTATGAAGTTGATATTACCCACAGAATGGCAGTTCTCCAGGACATGCTTTGTCTTTTGATATCTGCAATGTCAACACTTTTCATATATCAGCTTATTTTTGTGATTGTTGAAATGCACAGAAGAACTAGAGTTTAACTCAGGACATGAGATTTGTCGTTTTGGACATTTTTTCTGCATTATTGTAAATGTAACTGCCGAATGTCTGTGTTTTAATCTACATTTTCATCTATATAATCTCAAGGGATTCAGCATTATGCTTAATAACCTTTTTGTCCTAAATTAAAAACACCTTTCCTTTCACAACTAAAAAATCTGACTTTCTCAAATGGAAGGCACTGGATCAGCCAGGCTTCTTTCAGTGTAGCTGACCCTGCTCCCCACGTTCCCCAACAGCAGAGAGCAGACCTCTCAAAAATTGTGTATCAAAGTGCACAGATCTCCTCACAAAATCCTTACAAAGTTGAATGACCCCTCTGCCCTCTGTCCCTCTTCACATCACCGAGTGACATCAAAAGATTTACTGTACCTTTCCAAGAGAAATGTGACCTGGAAAAGGCCTACCCTGCTCTTCAAACCCTGTAGTTATAAAAGCTACATGGTGAAGGTTTTAACAATTTAAGCACTAAAATAAAGCATCAGTATAAAAGTGATTTATTTCAGCATGAGTAGTTCATGTGCAAGCAAAGGCTCGGCAGCTCATTCATCAGAAGGAATACTTACATAGATAGTGTGGCCTGGAGAGCCAGGTATACTGGAACCTGGTCTGGAATAAATGCTTTCTGATGATGTTCTTGTCGGCTGAAAAACAAAATGGAACTTTTGAGAGCAATCTGAAGCCATTAACATTGGCAATTTAAAGTGAAGAAATCTTCATACATCTTGAAAATAACTGAATTTAGGAAAAAATGTCAACACAAATGCAAGCNGAGGTTTTCTAAATCATACAGTGTAAAAGACTAGGCTGACAACAATAATGAACAAAATCAAACAACACCTGCCAGAGACACTGTAGGAGCCATACAAAGAACCATCCAGGATAGTCCTGCTGGTCATTTTAGCAACAGGTTAGTTCACAAACCACTGTAGGGATCAGCAGTCCAGCAGACAAAACTGTTGTGAGGAGCACAGCACACACGTTATCTCTTTCCAGGTGTTCGGTCCCTGGATTTCCATTAGGAGTGAAATCATCAGAACTGAATTCAGCCTTCCTAAGTAGAAGGACCTGAAGTCCTTTGCTTGGAGCTGTTCCCTCCATCTGCAGCACAACCAAGGTGCAGCAGGGAAGTCAAATGTTGGTTGAAATGTCATGGTTCCCCACACTGCAAAAGTTCATGATGTTTAATGACAATGTCCTGCAAACCAAAACTCGTGAGAACACTCTCACCCCAACAGCCAGTGCTGCTACACTGTTCAGTAGATTTTCCAACACTCTGTCAGGACTAAACAGACACTGATGCCCTGGGGGAAGTTTTGTGAGAGGAGACCAAATAACTGATGATCAGGATGTGGAGATCCTGAAAACCTGATGCATTTGAAAAGTATTTTAGTTGATCAAAAATCACCCTGGCTAGTGTGAAGATTACTCCTAAACTTGGCACGCAGCAGACACACAAAGGTAGTCAACCATATCCCAATTGCAACTGAGAAACCATGAACAATTTTTGCTTCCTCATTGACTGCAAAGAACCAAATCCCATCACAAAGCCTTGTGTCAGCAGATGACTCTGATGACACCAGTGCAGTGGGATACTTCAAAGTCTCTTAAAATTAAATCCTGGTAAACAGTCCTTACCTCATCAGCTTGTGATGTTAGGCCCCCTGGACTAAGGGACCTTCAGGCACACCTGAAGAGAAACAAGGCTTGACAGCCTGGCTCACTATTTCTTAGGAAATACTGGAGTGAACACAAAAAGGCTACTGGACCTATTTAATCTCCCAGCATACATTTCCTGAAGAACCTTTCAACTGACCCCAGAGACTTTATACTTTTAATTTCAAAGCCAGAGAAGCTATTGGAACCATCTGTATATAAAATGCTGAAGACTAGTCATGGATCATACAGCAGTCTTTCTCTGACTTCACTTTTGAAAATGAAGTCACAACATTCAGGGAGGGTTAGAGAAACAAAAGGCTTCAAATATGTTCCACCAAAAATCGTAAGATTCGGATCAAACAGAGAGCAGATGTAGCTGTGGACTGACACAGTCACAAATCCTCTCCAGAGCATGTTTGAGAACACTTTCTCAGCTGGACCTTTACATGTTTCTTTGCTTTTCTCTCTGTAGCTGCAAATTCCTACATCTCAAAAGGGAACAGAAATTTCTCATCTGCCCTTTAAGGTCCTCCCAAACCAAAAAACCCAACAACAAGCACTTGTTTCAGGGAAATGTTACAAAAATTGAGCTGGAAAATCTGGCTGCTGTTGAGAAACATCTTATTCCCCCTTCCATTCTTCCATTTCACTCTGTTTGAGTGGAGACACATGTCACATGTTGCTGCAGTTACTATGGAAAACAACTGTTTTCATTACAACATAGGGAACAGTATTAAGTACTTGAGGTACTGTTAGGGGTTTCTCTGTTACCTTTGGCTTTTGGCAGACATACTTTGAGAGTTTTGTCTGCTTGATTCTCCCTGTCGTAGGAAAACAAGTGTTAGAGGCAGTTTTGGCTTATTCCCACTTGGCAGGCCCTTTGGATCTTTTATAATTGCCTCAGAAAACAAGAAATTCTCAGTCCTCGCTCCAGCTCCTTAGACTCATCTCTTAGTGTCACTGCTAAAAATCTTATCATTTAAGGAAAACTCACTTGCATTTATCACTTCAGTGAATTTATTAATTAGATACATTAAGAAGATAGTTTCAGCCATATCCTGATAATAAATTTATTAGGTGCTCTTAACCCTGGAGTACAGGAGGAGTTGTCAGATGGACTGGTAAGTTGTAGCACCTGTTCTTCATTTCCTCACTGTGTTTCTGTTCCAAGTTCTTCTTTACCATCCCATTAACAAGGCCATGAGCCAGATATGACACCCTTTAAACCAGTTTTCTATTTTCTGTAATTCTTTCTGTGTACATCAATTTTACCTTCTGCCTATTGCAAAGCTCCCTGCTGCCTGGGCAGGACACCCTGCTGCCAGCCACAGCCTGAGCACACACTGCTCCTTTCCTGAGGAGCTGAATCCAAGCAGACCTGGAACCCTGAGGCTCCTCCAGCAGCTCCCAGTCCTGTACCTTGCTTATGTCTAAACATACCCTTGAAGACAGTGCATGAAAAAGGACTCGTACATCTACTCTCACCCCTCCTGCCTCACTTTGCCCTATTTCTCATTTTGAGTTACACAGGCTGTTTCCATCACAGATGGCTCTTTCCTACTCTGCTTCTTCCCATATGGTCTGGAATCCTTCACAGCTTTGCACTTTCCCCTAAAGACAATTGCATTGCACTTAGAAACATTTATGCTGCTTGCTTTAACAAACATACACCAAAGATTCCTTGATATAAGCTGTTCCTCTGGCATACTTTTAGTTGCTATGGTTGGCTCCTCTCCTAAGAGACCTATAATAGCTCCCATTTGAAAATCTGTGACCTGGTATGGCTTTTATTAGATTGAATGTTCTACTTTCATCCCTGACCCTGTGTAACACCATTGTGACTCTGTATCTTAAACAGGTGGCAAGAGACACACTGGAGGTCAAGTTCTCTATTGATGTAGCTGCACTGGGGTGTAAATTCCACCTTAGAGGGGAGCCGATCAGAGCACAGCTAAAACAGGAATAGGAATAGCCCTGATGTAACCTTTAACATTGGAGATGTGGAGATAACACGAGAGCATCTCTTTCACATGTTATTCAAAGAAAACAGGTGAAGAAAAAGGGCACAATATTTAATATGAATGCAATAATTCAGAGGTATTTGCTTCCATCACAATAGTCCTGTGACACTTGTTCTACACTCCCAGCAACAAAACAAGTTGAGCTGCCTTACTTCTTCTACAAACAGATCTGAAACATTTTTTATATGATTGTTCTTTTCCATGAGGGATTCAAATACAGCTTTTTATAAAGCCACCTTTGTGCAGAGAAATTTAAAGGAAATTTCTATGAAGAGCTAATATTTTTTTTCTGGTGGTACATGGCTTCTCCACATTTTCTGACAGTAGAAGAGTCATCGCTTTTTTCCTTTCCTCTTCCACACAAATGGATGTAACGGTAGTAAATATATCAATATAGGATGTCTGTACCAAATACAGAAAGTCTATGAAGTATATGAAAAAAAAATCAATAGAAATTGAGTCAAGAAAAATTCATGCATGTCATTAAAAGAGCCAAAGGAAAAAAAAGATCACAAAGCATCTAAAGTATTTGCAAGACTTCCCAGTATTTCCCACTTTATCACAGACTTCTTATTTTTATATTTTTGTTCTTCATTCCATGCATTTGCCTTCAACAAAAAGTTCTTTACCAGTTTAATTTGCAGACTGATAGAGGTAATACCAACTGTCATGCTCATCCTCTTAGGTTCACCGTGAATTGAGTGCTCAATTATCATATCACCCATGCAGATGCCCCAAACTAATTAACTTGGTATTTTAATATTAGACTACAAAGCTTGAGATGTTCATCTGCATTTACCCCTGTTTGTCATGTCATCATGCATGGTACATCATCTAAATAAATAACTTCTTAAAAAAATAAAAGAATACCCGCTAGAGCCATTCACATCATCCAGGTGCTGCTACAATGTGGTGGCTCTGGCATTCTCAAGTACAGATGTTCAGCATCATGCTCTGTAAAAACTTACAGGTGCAGGCAACCAGATCAAAACTGATCCCAAGAACATCTGGCCAAATGGATGCACTATCGTTTAACAAAGGCATCGTCACCATTTACAGTACCTGCCTTAATTTTTTGATAGAGTTCATTATGCAAGGCGGTGATAATAGCTGCAGAAGAATGAATATGTTTTCACTTAATAACATTTAACATTAGAGCTTAAGCAAATTCTCTAAACCTCAGAAGCTACTTTAAGTGAAGCATATTTATAAATAAACTAATGGAAGATTAGGATGGAATTTCTTCTACTGGGCAGACTTTCCAACAGTAAGGGATCTGACTTTCTCAGTACAACACTTGTTACACTGACTATCTGCTCTATCAATTGCAAGGTTTTACAGATAATTAGGATTTGGAACCAGTGTTCATAAGGTATGGATTTCCTATGTATTTCTGTAATTTTCAATGGCTGTACAAGACCAACAAAGCCTCTCAATGTCAGCATTCTTTGTGCCTCTCTGCTGGTTTAACTGTACCCTTCTCCTTACAAGACTGTTTCCTTCAAATGCATGCATTCCTTATTTCTCTGCACTAAATGTGCATCAAGACAAAACTAGTGAACAGGTTTAGTTCAAACTCACACAGACACAGGTATCAATAGGTTACAACTAATTTTTTTTTCCTTTATGGACACAAAAACCAGAAGAGAGAATGAATTTTCAGCACATAATCACTGAAGGTGTGTTGGTACCAAACAAACTTCTACAATACCACTCATGGAAACTTAGCCTTCATCAAGAGTAAGTTAAGTGGGAAGAACAAGAAAATAAAGTGGGAAGTCCAGGACACACTGAATTCAACACAAGCTTCTTAGAGAATTCAGAGGATTTCACCCAACCATTTTCAAACTACAATTTTCATGTAGCTTCAAGCCTTTGGCCCACTTTTATAGCAACAGCAATGACAGTACCTTTGTGTCTACTCTGTAGAAAAAGCCTTGAAGCCAAAATCTGCCTTGAGTTACACTTTGTAGAACTAACATGTAAGTCTAAACAGAATTTAGTACTGACCAAATTTATGCAAGAGGATATTCATCTCACTCTAAGCTATTTGTATTCTACACAGTCTACAAAGCAAGAAGGAGAACATACCTTTATTTTAACGTGGGCTGCTCCTATTTTGCCTTGCATATTTTTCCAATACATTGAATAGGATTTGCTTTTCTAATCCTAAGGCTCCTGGATTTCAAGACTAGAAACTCAGACTCATGCATGCTAAGCTGAATGCAAAAAGTCACTACACTGGCCTCAAAGATGAGTGATATGGTCCCACAGCTTGCTGTGCTCAGACTCCAACATTTTATTCCATAAAGCCTAGGACTGAAGAGACACTGCTCTCCTTAGGAGCACTGATAACACATCTTTATGCTGCATTTTCTTGATACACAGATCTGTAGCTAACAGAGAGAGAGAGATGTTCAAGAGTAGTTAAGTAACTAAACCACTGTGCAGGACGAAAAGTAGAGGGCTTGCATTAACCCCCACTGAATCACAGCTTTGGATTCCACCATCCAGCCCCATCCTGCAGGCTGGATCCAACACAGACACCCTGCCCTGGCTGACATATGGCTGCATTTACCATTAGAGATGTAAAGGCTGCACAAACCAACACCAAGGAAATCCAGTGGCATGGGCTCTCAGCCTGTCTGCCTGCTGCCAGCCTGGACCAGGTCCACACCAGTGCGCTCTGACTTCATCACCAGGTGAAAACTACCTCAGGTGCACCTGCATCAGCACAGCCGCACGTCCCACAGCAGACACAACCAAGAAATAAACACTGCCCTGAAGGAGAAGAAGTGGAAGTGGGTGGTGTTTGTACGTGCAAAGCAAACTCAGAAAAATCTGAAAGTAGAAAGCTACTCCAGAGTCAAGAGGACAGAGAGGACTTTGCAACTCTCATGTGGATGTGCACCAGATTAGAGAGGCAAAAGCTCTCAGGCAGCACATAGAATATATCCAAACCTGGGATTTTGTAAGCATTTTCTCAACTAAAGTATTCATGGGTAGTTGGTCAATAGATATAAAAAAGGAAGTGACTTAACTGATGGCATTTTTTTTTCTAAAAACATAAGTCATTGTTAATGGAAAACTGTTTATTTTTAACCATCACTTTAAAGTCAGATATTTTTCACCATTTTAATTTGCTTCATATTTGCTCTCTAAACTTGCTGGAATACTGCAAAACCAATACTACAGCCCCCAAAAGCTCATCTGAATCTAAAATAAAAAAGTTAATTTTAAGCATTTCATTAAACAAAATAAAAAATGTGAGAATTAACAAGCAACACTGAAACAAGTGATGCAAAATAGTGTCAGTGCCCATGGTGGCAAGTGATAGCAGGAAAGCTGTGTGGCAGGAGTAGTAGCAAGCGCAGCAAATGACAATAATGAAGAATCTTCTCAGTAAAGAAGATCATTATCAACACTATGAAAACACAACAGCAAACCTCTGCAGAGCGTGGCCTGCGCAGAACCAGACTCTTTGGATAAAAGAACTCAGATGAGGAATGCTGTCATGAAACACAAAAGGGAAAAATGAGTGAAAAGGAAAGCAGTTTCCCCAGTTCAGTGGTTAAGCTCTTTTTTCAATCAAATTATTATCTTCTACTTGTGTTCTAATATCTGTTACTTACTGACCGCTGCAGAATCACGAACAGCCAGACAGTTGTAAATAAACACCTAAACAATATATATTTTTGTAACATGCATATGGTTGCTTTGTTTTCTGCTTGTTTTGTCTTTGTAAACTTCCACAAATATCCGTAGGGAAAAGATCTAAAGCAACCATTGCTTTTATGAACTCCCTCTCAGATCTTGACCAGCTCGAATGCCGATTAGTTTATATCACAATTCAGTTACTGAGAGAAAACAGAACCTGCTGAAATCTTCTGAAGTGACTTCAGTGATAAAAGGGATTTTTGTTTTCTTTTGTTCTATAGGGAAAGGAAACCCAGCAAGCAAATAGGCAATGGCACTGGCTTTTTGCAGAACCACCAGAAAATCTAGGCCTGGCCCTGAATAAAAAACTGAAATTCAATCAAAGTACAGATCCCAATTTAGTGCTGACATGCTCAAATAGCACATAGTTCCCCCAGATTTGTTTGTTTCTGTACCTACCTGTTTGCTACTGCCTTATTTGGGTCAACAGGATGAAGCACGTGTCCAAGTCATCAAAGTGAACTCCAGCTGCTTTTAGAATAAGGTGTCTGACTTTGCACCAGCATACACAGAGACTATCTATGATGCACCATAGAGGCTAAAAATGGTGCATCTCTCAGCCAGCTTCAGGATGGTGCATTTATCAGTGCCTTTTAAGGACATATTAAACCTCTGCATAGAAGCTCTCCTCCAGGAGCATGGTGCTGCTGGACAGCTGTGCTGTGACTTTGCTCAGATGCTCCCTCAATGCCTTCTTGAGCTTCATCTTCCTGCAAAAACTCACTTAGGCAAAGCCTTGCAGGTGAGTGAATCCATTTGCTTCTCTCACTTCAATTCAAATTAGCTGAGGGGGGAGAATACTGACAAAAAGGGAAATACTTGAAGAGGACTAGAGCCATTTCCATGGGGAATGGAAATAAGCCAACTGATTTATAAGGTCAGCTGGAGAAGGCTAATAAGGGCCATAGTGTAGTCACAGTGCTTTGATAAGACTCCTGGGTCCAAGTGAAAGGCAAGTATTGTACTGCAACCAAGTACTAGAAGGCACAAGCATTCTGACACTTAAGCATGGCCAAAATACTGTCTTACATTCAAACTGTTAAATGAGGAAGAAAATCCAGTCTGGCACCATTTTCCATTTTCTTACAAAAAGTCAGGACCGAACAATGTGTGAATGCTGGATGGTACCTGCACTGAGGTTTGGCCATTCTAGACCACATGCCCATCTAGGGCCAGTTATGTTTTTGCCCACACTAACATGAACTCTGCTGAACAAGAATTTATCTGCACATTACCTATGACCATAATAAATTCTCTGTGGGGGATGTTTTACAGACCAGTGTACTGGAATAAATGCTAAAGGACGTGGCTTCCTGTGAATGAGACCCACATGGAATACAACCCACAGGATGTCGTAGGTATCCTCATACCAATACCTCTTAGTTTCCTTATCTGAAAGACAATTTATTCATATGCAGTCTCTAATATTCATATCCTGGCAAATTAGCAAAATTCAAGGGACCAACAGAGACATCAAAACGAGAAAATTGTCCAGAGGATGAATCAGTGAATAAGGGCTTAGAATTGCCTGGTTCATGCAAAAAGCCAGGCTCTAGCATTTATCAGTGCAGCATTATTGTCACTGAGGATTTGACCCAGGAAGTTTGTCTGAATATGTTGATGTGACTCCAAGGATAACTGTGGCTCTTTTTGGCATTCAAATCAGGATCACTTTAGGTTGAGGCTTACTTGGATGGCAAAGAAAGAAGAGTTCATCTTGCCTAAATGCTGCAAATAACCACGCAGAACAGGGGATAACTATAGAGCAATTACACAGATGTGCAAAACCACTAAAATATATGATAGCATTTGCCCTGTTCATATCTTCTCCTTAAGAGTCTCTCTCACAACAACTGAGATATGAAATGAAGTGTCTTAGATACTTGGCCACGTCTGTATGTCAGTAAATGACACTATCTTTAAGGCAGTGCACTGAGACAGGTATGTGAAGGTGGTAAGCCTAAAAATCAGAGCAATACCTCTGAAGTGCCTCCACTGTATATTCTGCCAGAGTTGTGACAGCTATGCGAAAAAAACATGGAAAAAGTCACTCTTTTAAAAACATAATTCAATTACTGCGTGTGCAAAATGTATGGTGTGTCACTGAGCCACGAGTTCAGCTTACCCGGAGCTTCTCTTCAGTCTTAGTGGATTGCTTACAGTCAGGATGCCAGACAGTGGAACCTGAGGGAGGAAAAACACATCTTTATTCAGAGCAAAGCAGATGACTTCTGGTCATGACAAGTCAGTTATTAAAGAGAATCTCTTCATTGCATCAGATGCTGAATCTGTATGAACTATGAGAGTAATTCACATTAAAGTTTAGCTCATGGGAAATACAAGGGAAACAAAAAAGTATTCAAATCCTTGGCGTATCTACAGCAGCTTTGTCCTGAGGCTGCCAAAGCACTTTGCACACATTCTTAATTAAAACTCAAGCAGCCTCAAGCAGCAACAGAGTCAGCAAGCACCAGCTGGAGGAACTGAAAGAGAGAGGGCTCCTCTGGCAGGATGGAGGGTAAGAGCAAGGGAACTCGGCCATGGTTACCTGATCTGTTCTCCCCTTATGTACTGCCCTGCACATAGAAAGGAAGTTCTGATTATAAGTCCATTGAGCAATAGGTGTCATACTCAGTTACTGTAAAGTACTACTCAGATCACATCCTCCCTCATGCAAAATGCAAAAGGAAAAGCAAAATTTAAAAATTCCCAGTGCAAGAGCCAGGGCTGTGTGTGTGACCCACAGGCAGTGGGTGAGAGGCCAGGATGACAGGGGGTGCAAAGCAGCACGTGAGACAGCCTCTCCCTGGATCCCAGCACACTGTACCTGCCATAGGCACACACTGCACTTCTACCCCGTGCTCTGATATGTGGCACTGGTGTTTCCACATGGCCTATTCCAGCTATACATCCTACTAAAAAAGTCAAGTCCTCTGCTGTTTGTTTCCTAAAAGATGAGATTCTTTCTTATGCTGTAGAGTAGAAATGTTCTGCTGCCCTCAAGGACTGAGCAATGTCAGGGGCAAGGAGACTTTCCATCCCATTTCAGCTGTCCTTTGGAACAGTGTAAACTGTGGTCACTGCTGGAAAGCTGCTGGCAGGTATCGGCCAAGTTGAAACAGAGCAGAAACTAACACTGATTTTTAACACTAACTGCAGCTGCAGTCAACTTCATCCTTCATTCCAGTCACCACAAAGCCAATCCAGAGCCCTGACTATCTGCAGGGGGGAACATCCCCTCTTCACTCTGTCCACAAAGAAACCAAACAGAGCCAAGTCCAGGTCTCCTGCTGGTGACTATTAGCTCAAGAGCAGCCAGAGGAAACCCCACCCTCAGAGCCCAGGAGAAGAATGGGTCAGGGCCCCTGGAAACTTTCTTCTAACAAGCCCTTACATGGTTTGGTACAGAAGTAAAGACCAGCAGGAATCATTTCACTTCCCAGCAGTACACAGCACAGTCCTCATCAGGAGACAGGAGAGAACGCTGTGACTCTGGATCAAGGGTCTAAGATGTTTGGCTGTGAGTCTAAGCCGAGGAAGAAGAAACTGTGCATTTGGCAGAGGGGAACCATCAGACAACAGGGGAAGTGCACCAACAGCCTTCTCTGTAAACAAACAGCAGCCTCAGAGCCAGGACCCCACAAAGCCTGCGAGATCAGGAGGAAGCCGTGCCCTGTCCATGCAGGAGGAAGAGAGTTCAGGTTATAAGGCTGTAAGTTCATGTTAAAAGAAGTGACCTGAGTAGTACTTCTCTGGATATGACACCTCTTGCTCAAGGATGAACTAAGACTCAGAAGATTTTGGTTCAAGTCTCCAGTCCAGCTGTGAGCTTCCTTCCTGTGTGGCCCTGAGAAAAATGATCCCTATTCCTCTGGACCTCACTGTTAGCTTAATGATAGGAGTTGATGATCTCAGGGGTCTTTCCAACCTTAATAATTCTGTGATTCTTTTCTATTACACTTTCCCTACCATCAAAGAGAAAGCTGTCACTGCATTTGGGGCAGTATTTATCACAAACTGGCACAATTTTAGGGACACCCTGCGAGAATGCTGAAAGTGAACAAGAAGTGCAGGAACCTCGATGCCATTTTCATGGTGAAACTCAGCTGAGGGTTGTGCATTTTCTTTCACAAAATGGTAAGAGATTTGAAAGATGTGACATTTAAAAATCCAAATCAGACACAGAAGGCTTAAGAAGTTAAATGGAAATATTTGTTGTGATCTTGAACTCCGAGCCACCTACATTTTGTAGATACTATTCATTCAAACATGCCAATCTATTTTGAAAAGCTTTTGAGGGTGCAAATTCCCAAGTTGCATCGCTCATCTCTTTTACTACTGGAAACAGTTCAGCAAATTGTGATTATTCCCATTCTTAACATATGTATGTTTGCTCACTTGGCAAATACCAACTAGCAAGCTCATTTATTCAGCTTTATGCTTCGCACGTACCATTATTTCAACATCAGCATCCCTCTAAATACTGGGCAATCATAGCTCAGCAACAGCCTTCTGGGGAAGCCCATATAATAATGTATTACCAGGAAGTCCCTGGGAAAGAGACAGTTTCTGGTGCAGCTTCCTTTTCATTTTCATGTGTTGGAGCAGTGCCAAGCCAGCGTGCTTCTGCTAGCATTATTCCAACCATCCTTAACATAGAAAGCCCCAAGACAGACAGCTTGTTTGTCCACGTTCTCCTTTTGCAGGTTTCCCACCCATTTCTAATACAAGTTTCTACCACAATGCTGCCAGGCTCCTCTATTATACAAAGCAATACCAAGACAGTGCTTTCATATCCTAGGGAGAGGCCAATTAGAAGTGAGATGGAAGCCTCCTATTTTCCTTTATTTTATCAACAACTGATTTTTGTTTTAGCTTTACTGTTGTGGTGTTGTATTTATATTTCAGAGAAATGCTTGGAATGCTGTTATTCTGCACCCTAGGGTCAGTGATTTGGATGGAGTCAGGGTATGCATTTCAGCTGAGAGCTTTGCACAGGAAAAGCTTTTAGGGCCTCACACTCACAAGCACACTGAATTCAGCAAGGAAAACTTTGGCAGGACAGTCTGGAGCACACTCAGCAATTACAATATTTAGCAGAAAGCAGCTTATGAACAATAAAGCAATGCAATTTGAGGTGCTCCTCCCCTGGGACAGAGTAAGCACTGATCCTCATCTTGAACTCTGCCTGTACGTTATCACACCATGATGTGAGGAGACTAAGATTTGCCAGATGCTCTAACTGCTGCTTTCAAGTTAGTCCATCCAATTTGCCATCAGAAGGCAGCACCTCCCACCCAGCCCTCTTCCAGCCTCTCCCTGCTCCTGCAATGCAGAGCTGCCACACAATTTCACATCCCGTTCTGTGCACAGCTGGAATAAAATGACTGAGATATAAGGTCAGTGAGAGATGAGAGAGAGGGACTGCAAGGAAGGACAAACTACAAAATAAAACAAGCTAGCTTCAAAGGAATGCCATAACAATATTGTCTTGTTTTGGAACTCCTCCAGCAAGAAGCTCTCCTCAGGATTTCAAGAGATGGCTGTGACCACACTTTCATAATTTTTTCTGTATTCTTCTACATTCCTTTCAAGTACATCAAGTTTTCTAACCTAAGTGCAAAATATAAAATCACATGTATCTGCCTTTTTCACTTTTATTTCTGGCTTACATAAATGGGTATTATACATCCTTCTACCAACAGTCATACTACAGCAAGTAATTAAAATAATTTAATACTTAGAATGCTACCCTCTCAGAGAGTAGGTGGGATTCAGATCAAGGCTACTCTTAATCAAAGAAAAGAGCATATTCTTTTTTATGTGAAAAGATCATGAAAAAAACAAGCCTGGCAATTCTTGGGAGTGCTAGACTGTTAACAAGAAAGGGGAGATGAAAATAAATGTACAAGAAAGAGGTGACTGTAGATATAAAAATAAAATAAATAGGAATAAAAAGAGAGATGTGACCAGATAAAAGGGAAGTAGGCAAGGGAAGCAAATATGATTAAGAACCAGAGGAGAGACTCTGTCAATGTGCATGAAGAATGAGGTCTACATGGTTCAAAACAAACTCACTGCAGCTTCTGGAAGATTTTCCCTTGCCTTTTACAATTTGGAGTGTGGTCCAGAAGAGCAGAGAAACTGATCAGCAGAAATCAGGGGAAATCCCTTCACTTTGTCTGTATCTCATACACCATTCTGGGGCTAAGCCATCCATGAGATGCCAAATTCAGAGGCATCTCATGGATAAATAAATTTCATTTTTTAGCAAGCACAGGCTGCCTCAGTGAGGGTGCAGAGTCCCTGCAGAGCCAGTTATGGCCACCTAATAGAGCACAAGAGTATCAAGTGAAAAAATATGAGAACACTACTGAAGACAGGGTGACTGTAGTCCTCCTTGGCCATATTACATGGGGATGGTTTATAAACTCCTGAGGTCTGTGACAGAAAAATCACAATGTCTGATTTTCTTGTTTTGGAATGGAGACATCCTTACCTTGCAGATACATTTCTTCTCCTTCTGTGAACATTTGGTTGCATCTGCTGCATCGTGCACAGCTTGGATGATAATGCTTGTCACCTGCCTAAACAAAAACAAAAGAGGGACATGAGGGACAAATGCATAGCACTGCTTTGTGAGCACTCATTATTTGCTGACTGACCACTGCCCTTTTTCTTCTAGTTCACCTGTCATGATACAACACTGCCCTCATGATGTGACAATAGCACAGAGAATATAAGCTCTGCCACACTGCTTCAGCCCTGAGGTCTATCCTGTCCTCAGCAGAGGCCAGCAGTGACTGCTTGGGGAAAAGTCTGTAAGAGGAAAGACAACACAGAACAGCCCTTCCTCTTCACACCTTCCCACTCAAGTAATCAGTGTCTTCCTGGCTAGGAGCTACATCATAATGTATCTGCTCTCCAAGATTTGACAAACATCTTTTTAAATCTTCATCTATCTAACAGTCCAAGGCAATGAATGTCACACTGCAGTTAATTTGTATAAACCTGCTACCTCCTCATTTTGCCAAACAACACATCTTTTCTCAATTCCTCCATTGTTAAGGAAGGATTTAGTCAATGAATGAGTTTTCAACCTGCCATTTCATTCCTTGGCCTTCTTCCCTACACTGCTGATATAGGCATTAGTGGAGAGAGCTTTCTAGAGCCACTTCTGGGGCCATTAATTCAATTCACAGATGCCTGACGTCAGAAGCTACACCAGTACAGACAGCTTGAGCTGAATCTGAACTACTGATGTAAAGGTCCTAAATACCCTAGATCCTGTTACCCAAATCCAAATCCACTGAGTCATTCATTCTCTTAAATACACTGATACCCATAATAGATAAAGCTGATCAGATTTCAGGCCTACAAGGACAGGAAAGATGAAGGCACAAATATTAATGCGATTTCTTCTCCTTAGGAGACCAAAGCAATCAATGCATTAGCTTCCTCACATCATAAACTAAGGACACAATGTCCACATCAGGCTTTTAAATAGAAAAATAATTAATCCTAGAAAATGACCCTTCATAGTGACAAGTAAAGAATTCTAAAAGTCTTTAAATTTGTATCTGGCTTTCCAAACAAGTTAACTTCAAGTCCTTTTTCACAAATATTCCCCATCCACTGAGATGTTATATGCACAGAATATCTATTTACTCTACAGCTGACTTGTAAAACGTCATCAAAACCATTTCCTAGCTCCTGATACTTAAGACTGTAACATTACTAAATCCAACCTTTCCTTTTGTCTATTGAGAAGAATAATAACATATTTTTGGCTCACATTCGACATTCATCACACTGGCTTTCTATTTAAAAGTATTTATAAGAGATGATGAAGTACACGGATTAAAGTACGTGACAGCTACGAGAAAACCGGCTCTACAGGTAAAATTGCACCATTCAATTTTAACAACTCCCATCCAGGAACTTCAGCAATACAAGGCCAGAGAAGAGGACTCAATGTGCTGTTAGTTTAGTTACACATTTCACTGTTCAGATGCAAAAAACCTGCACTTCTCTTAATCAGATCCTGCATTTACTGTTGATTCTTGCCCTTTAGGGGCAAAATCCACCAAACAGAGAGAGTAATGGGATTTAGGGGATTTTAGTACAGCAGATTTAGAGCTATCATGCAAAACAGGGTCTCTCCTAAAAGGGAAAATGAAAAGTCACTACAAAATATGCTTACTCAAGGAAGAAAAGCTAATGAGGGAGAAAACACCAAACTGATGTTTGACTTGCAGCAACAAAGCCAATATTGAACTGAGAGAGAAAAACACAATTAATGCTCATTCTCTGTCATTTTCATTACTGGCTGTCTTCTTCTCTGACTCTCCCTAGCAATTATTTAACCTCTAGTTTCATTCAAGACTGGAATGTATAGGATAAAGAAATCCAGAATGCATCACATTATTATGCGTAGACTTGTGGCTTCTCTGAAGTTTCGTTTTCCCGGACAAACTTCTGATAAGCTACTGTCGAGAGAATATAGTTTAAACCATGTACACCTGCCTCTTCAAAACAGCCAAAGGGATCAATTTCAAGTTTATCAGGTCTTTCCCTGAGACTGAAACAACTGGCCAAATTTTAGCCTGGTGTGAGTGATGATGAATGAACACCACACCCCAGATAACAAAACCCTGCAAAGTCAAAGTGCAAACACACCCTGCACTGGAGAGGTTTTGGGGGAATCACATACCAGAGTAGCTCCAGTTGTTGTTGTTAAACACTTCCAAAACAGTTTGGGTTTTCTGCCTCTGTAATGTTTCTACAACTCATGAGTGGGATCCTTTCTACAGCGAGTATCTGCTGGAAAACATTCTGAATCTCAACTAATTCAGGACTCGTTGCTGTGCCTGACTTGCTGTGATCATCTGGGAAAATGGTTGCTAAAAATCAGTCATTTATAATGTAGTAGGAAAACCTTTTGCATCTACAAGTCAATGTAATATTCACACTTCTCAGACATCTGCTTTTGCCCTTTTAGGGCTACTAAACCCTCATTCAGTATGTTCAGCGTGCAGCTTCCTGGTATCTTATGCTACTGTGCTGTGCATTAAAAGGTTTGCATCTCAATCCTCATGGCAGTAAGAGGTAACACTGATTAAGTGCACGTTTGCCCCAAACATTCTTCAGTCAAGGTGGGAGAGGGTTAAAGGCTTTTGTCTTCTCACTGTCCTGAGCTCTCCTTGCCCCTTCTCAAGTTCACATCCAGAAATCCTTTGCAGTTCTCTGTGCTATGCAGCCACTGGGTTTTGATCTACTATACTGCTTATGCTCCCTTCTGAATTATTTCACTTTGGTTGAGTCGTCAGGACCATCCAAACCACCAAGCACAAACTGTGACCCATATTTAGAGGACCGTCCCTAAACTGAGCAAGCTAAATTAATTGCCGTAAATGCCTTGGTTTGCTTAGCTAGAAGTGCTAAAACCAACCAAAATAATTAACATTTTTACTTCGCATACAAATTCTTAAATGGAATTGAATGAATTGACAGCAATTTATTGTCAAATGAAATATTAAACCTATGTGTTGCTGTCACTGCCTATAAAGTCTCTGTTAAATCATCAGGCACTTGCATTTGCCCTAAAAGCAAAGAACATCAGTTATCAATTGATAACAACATACAACCTCTTCTGACTTGCCTATTTATCTTCTACCTACACTGACAAATCTAAAATAGGTTCTCAGATTAAATCCCATTTGAACACAGCAGACAGAAAAAATTAAATTAAAAAAAGTAGAAGTATGTTCTCATTTACCAAATACTTCCAGAGACTTGGAATTGCAGAGTGAAGAAACAGTGACCAAAGGAATTCCATAAGCATAATGATAAATGTAGATATAAGGATGTTAAATCTGAGTAGCTTTCTATGGCTCTGCAAATTTTACTGATTGGTGACTGATCAAAGATGTAAGAGTTTTAGTTATTTTCTATATACTACTAAATAAATATACTATACATAATATGCACAGTATATACATGTTCATGTTAATGAAATAAATACAACATTATTTTAGATAGTATTAAGGCTCTATTTATTCTGGTTATTTCAAGACTTAAAATGGGATCAAGTCTGTATCAACACTGACCTGCAGTTTCTCAGTTGACAAAGCAGGTTAAATTACAGTTAATGTCCTACATAAAATACTTTGGAGAAACACTACCAAGGAAAACCATTACAGAAATGTATTCTTCATAACTAGTATTAAAAATAAAACCATGTAATCACATCTCTAATGCTTATGAAGGACTGTTGGAGGCTCAGTGACCAGGATTCATGGATGACGGGCTACACAGAGGAGCTGGATGTGTTTATTCTGCAGAGGACATGTCCCAAGTGACATGAGAAAAAGTACAAACTCTATTATGTATTATGACAATACCAAGACCTATAATAATAGTTGACAACGAGGAACCACATTTTTCATACCAGATTTTTCATAGATCACCTTTTCAGACTCAGAAGCTATAAATTTCCAGCCTTTTCACAGCATGCTATTCTCCCAAATGACTTCAACTGGGACATCACAAATCCTCCTTAGCTGATCAATCCATTTGAAAAGCCTCTGTGGGCTGTTTACAGAGGGCTTTGAAGGCTCCCTCTAAAGGGGGGTGGGGGGTAATGATTCTGCTCCGTTGTCCAGAGTGAGAGAGGTGGCAGAACAGAGGCACCGGGTTAGAGAGCACCCAGCTAAGAGACCTTTACCAGTTTAAAAGGTAAACTAAATGGCTGGGAGGTGTTTGAAGCACCAGCTGAACACCTTTCTCTGAGGTCCTGTACAACCTTCTCACCCTGCTGATGCTCCAACCTCTTCACAACGTGCACAACACTCATTTGCCTTCACTTTATCAACTTTGCTTGTTTGGGGACCTCCTGAAGCCAGAAATGTACTGTCACACCTAGCTGTCAAGGAAGGTAGAGGTGGGTATTGGAAGAATTATTTCCAACCCAGGAGCTGCAAATACAGCTGCAGACAAGCTGACACAACATGTCCCAAAAACCCAGCTGAAAAAGTACCTGCGCTGAGCTCACGTACAGCGTTAACCCCGGGGTAACAGCACTTCAAAAGCCAAGGGCTGTATTTTCTGAGTCCAACCCTTCTGCCCCCACTTCCCACAAGACTAACTTCTATTCTCTGAGTGCTTGTAAAGCTCTAGGCTGATTAAATAAATGTTTTCCTCTTTGGTGAACGTGAGAGCTTAAGATTTCCTATTACTCATGCCTTCAGCTCTGTCCTTCCTTCCAGAACAACAGTGAACAAGAGCCAGAGAGAACAATAACAAGAATCCCGCTAGGAGAGCTCACATGCCAGTGGGTCTGGTAGAGGAAGAACTAATTACCAACAGACATGTTCTGCTGGCCAAAGGACACAATTAAGTGCATATTTGTTGTGTTACATTTGCACAGCTGCACTTGCTCACTCTCCTTTCAGAGATAACTTAGCAGTCACCTGACAGAGAGCTATTAAACATGTAGAAAGCTTTACTTTTCTATTTAAATACTACAAAAGCTATTATGTAGTTGAAAGAGTACATTTGAGAGTAAAAGCACTTCCCCTTTTTCTTTTTTTAAAGTTTTTATGAACAGTTATAATAGGCCCATTTGATGGACAAACCTATCCAATATTTATTCCTACCATGACTGAGGAGAATGACTTGATTTCTTAACCCTCTTAAGGACTAAGGAGCAGCACAAAGAATAATTCAGACTCATCTTTTAAACTCCTTAAGGAATGTCATGAATTGTAAATCAGGAACTGTGGCAGTAGCCTACCATTTTCCAGTGAAGCTTTATTTTAATTACTTGCAGAGGTCACAGAACCTTCAACCCTGTTTGATGTTCGGTGTAACATCAAATTCCATTGTTTCCTTCTCTGCAGGCTTCTGTGATCTCACGAGCGGCTGGAACAGCATAAACACTATGAAGACCAAAATTTGCTTCTAATAACATCCTGACCCAAACTGTCCACTCATTTTTCCCAGGCTCTTATCTGTTTAGCAAGTCACTACAAATATCTGTGCTCAGAAAAAAAAAAAAAAGTGCAGTTTCTTTGCTTCCAGAGGATTTCAGAATCTACCATAAGTTTCTTTATTACTACCAATGGAAGGAAAGTGTAATAAATTTTTTTTAAAACTTAGTTCTTGTTTAATATGCATCCTTAAAATTTGGACCTTCTAAAGCTGGTTTTTACACTACTGTCACAACATCTCAATAGAAACAGCTCTCAGCACAGCCTCTGCCTCTGTTCAACCTGTGAGAGGATGGAGCAGCAGGAAGCAGAGCTCACACTGGCAGTTCCCAAGCTGATGGAGCTGCAATACACAGGACTGGGGAAAAGTGGGAAATGGAGCGTGAGGCTGTGACTGTAAATCTGAATGACAACATGCGTGGAAGAGACATGGGAGACCCTCAGAGTCTTCCACTGATTGCTGTGCTGCTTTGGGTGAGACAAAACCCCAGCTGCCCTGCTGTTATGAACACTTGCACTAATTCATACCCAGTGTCTGATTTTATACAAAAATACTTCCCAGCATTACAACAGTGACTGACAATGTCATGCTAGTATGTTCCTTAATGGATGGATTGTAATAAACTTTGTAACTTACTAATGTTAATTCTATTGACACACAATATTGTTATACCCATCAGCTGCTGCTGACAGCAGTACAATTATTCACTGCATGGAATACAGTTTTTCCTTATAGCAGAAATGTGAGTAATCATTCAGTCTAAATCCCCAGCTGTGCAACTGCTCTGCTGGCATGAAGAAACAGCCCTCGTGGCAGCTGAATACCAACTGCACTTGTTTTAGTAAGATCCTAGGAGTTACTTGTGATTGCACTGCCAGCTCTGCTTCGAGTTCTCACTTTCCTGCAACACCCAAAGTTGAGAAAGGTGCACACACAGGTGAGATGTTTAACTATCAATTATGGTCTTTATGGAGCTGTTCATTCTGTCTTTATGGGGCAAATCCACCTATTGCTACACACAGGACCAAAGCTGAGAATTCATGTTACCTACACAGTTAACAGCAGGAGGTCAGTACAAAGAAGGGAATTCCACCCAACTAAGGAAAGTACCCACAGGAGCCCAAAGTGGCTGGCCGGAATCTTGTGGCAGTAACAAACGCTTTAGTTTTCTCTGTACATAATTCTAACATAAGATCCTAACAGAGATGATGCTGAAATCCTGGCATTAGGCAATAAAGCTGTGTTTGCAGTTGGTTTGCTCCTTTGTACTGCCCACAAGATTAAGTTTCATTTCTATCTAATTATAATACAAATCTGTGCCTTCATTACCTTTATTTTAGGTGCATATGAAGGCGAAATCCAGCACCTGCCATTTAATTTTCTTTTAAACCCCATTTATTGCAACAATTTTTTTTAAAATTCTGAACTCCTCAGCAGTAAGTATCTGACACAAATCCCTTCTCTGTTTCTCAACAATGCTGGAACAGGTCCAGTTTATAAGTATAGGTGTGAGCTTTCTATATCTTCTGTAATCTCTAAGCTTCAGAAAGCTGTAGATAACTAAATATTCCTTTATCTTGTATACATTTTGTCAAGCACGATTTTTGACATGAAAAGATACTTCAGAAACTGAAGGATCTGCTTGCAGCCACAGTCATATTTCTGGATTAGTTTGCAATTAGAATTAACCAGGAAAGCTACTTTACAGTAACTCCACCACAGTGCCAAGGGCCTTTTCAAACAGCCTAATGCTGGATTAACTGTGATTTTGACTCCAGCAGCCAGAGAAAAGCCTGTGCTGACTGCAAGAGTGCAGTGTAGGTGTGCGGAGCTGTACTGAGTGACCCATGTCTGCAGCATGGTGTGAAAGCCATTCCAGCCCAGCTTCCAGCCTGCTGAGAGCAGAGCAAAGCCCTTGGCTTGGCTCAGTGCCGAGTGCCGGTTCCGTGGCACAAGTGAAGGGACAGCAGGGAGCGCTGGGAATGGATTTTGTACCGGACACACACAATATCCAATCTTCCGCAACACCGGGAATCTCCCGCTTTCCAAGTCATCCTCGTGTTTTCCTTCATTAGGGGATGACAGAACCACCGAGTTATCAGGAATATGGGAGTTCAGGAGAGAGACACAACCCTGTTTCTCCTTTTAACTCTTCACGTGAAGTGACTGCTGGTCCCTCGACCTGTTCCTCTGGCTGGACCTCGAATAACAGAGCTGATGTTGGTGCATCAGCAGGTCACATCCACTGCAGCTGTTATTTGCAGCGCTGCAACAATAGCTCTGAAACAATGGGAAGTAACTTGAACTGGAAAGAACTTCCTCAGTCAGTAGAAATACAGCTGACTCCAACCTGCTGAAGTTTAGCTAGAAAAGCCAGTAACAAACCTTCTTTGTATCTTAAAAAATCTCAGCAGAAGTATTTCATAAGTCAGAAGGTTTTGCACCTGACAGCAGGTAATAAATATTGGACCTCACCCTAGTAAAAAAAGCTTTTTATCATTTTCAAAAATTAGCAATTATCTCCAATCATGATTTTTTTGCATGTATGGACAAACAGAAATAGAGAGTAGTGTTAGATATGGATATATAATTACACATGCATGTGGCATTTGGAAGAACATACATATTCCTGGATCTTAAAATAACCATAAAAGGAAAACTCAACAATCTTTAAGACATTCTGCTGCATGTCCCAATCATAAGAACTGAGATAATATTAACTAAAGAGAAAAAAAAAAGGCAATGACTAAGTCATTACATTAGAAATAAACACAACTAATAAGAAAGATAAATTTACCAAAGAAGTAACTAGGAACAGTATGTTTAAAGACAATAAAAATCTTTATTAGAGCATGATGTGAAAAACCAAAACCAGATCAGGCAGAGTTCCCTTGTGAGCTTTAGATAAAAAATGATGAAAGATGACATAGAAAGGCAGGAGTATTCAGGATGTGTATCTTTAGGGTATTTCACAATGCCAATTTCTTGTTTGATACTGTTTATTGAGCAAGATTTTTTTTTAATAATGTTCTTCATGAATCAAGATTTACAAGTTATTCGAGACCTGAATAATTTGAACTCAAAGAGGCTTAAGAAAATTGTATCTAGGCATTGTTCAGACAGATGGCTCTGATAGCAGGGGAGGCTCTGCTGAGCCAGATACCTCAGAGATTACTTCCTGCAACCCACAGCATGAGGTACCGCTGGCCAAGACAAGAATATAAAACCTTCCCTGGTAAATCTGCTGGTGACTCATAGGCAATGCTTGTTTAAGCCAACTAAACCAACCAAGTATGTTCTAATAGACTGAGGTAAAATGCCTGTAAATCGAGAAGGCAAGGGACTGTGAGACTGAGAGCCATGTTCTGGGCAGCAGCAACTGACAGAGGCAGTTGGGGAACATCATCAAAATCTCCCAGAAAAGGCTGTCACAGAGGACCTGAAAGGGCTGGCTCTCCTGATCATTAAATGTATACAAAGAATATAAAGGAAAAGGAGAAAAAAGTTTGTAACACTGGTGGGTGCGTACAGGTGGATTTGCAGAAGGGAATTCAGTGAAGAACATCAACACAAGGTGAGCCTGCAGTTGTGATCCTGAAGGACTTAAGAGTCAAATCATTACTCAGATAAAGGCTTCAGAGGGGACTAGATCACAATGACAAGCGATTAAAGCAGAGAAAGGAGGTAATAGCAGAAAAGAGCAGGAGCTTTTCAATCCCATTGAAAACTCTGTGACACCAAAAAGCTGGAATTAGCTCAAAACAAGGTGAAGTTTCTAAAAAGCAAAGGTAATTTAAGCAGCATGAGGGAAAACCTCTGGCCTTGCAATCATTCTGCAGTTTTCATGACCAGGTAATTTCCCAAAGGATAAGCTTTCATTTGGTTTCTAGGGAAAAGCTCTGATTTTGAAAAGAGAAGGTCAAGCAAAATGACTTTAGCAGTTCTTCTGCCCTTAAAAACCATTCCAGTGGACATTACATAGAAGGAAGATTTTACAGATGCATCAGGCAGCTCCTAGGGAGCACAGGTTACACTGCAAAAATTTCCAACAGAGTTAAATCAGTTCACTGAGCCCTGTCTTGGCTAAGCAGCAAAATTCCTGGTACAGCAGGGGCCTTGCAGCTAGAAGGCAGCTTTGGTTGATCTGATTTGTGGTTCACTGAGACAGTTCAAGTGCAAGGCCAGGAGAAATTCTGGGGTTGGGTGAGCTGCATCGGCCCCAAAATTGCTACTGACCCTGAGAGCCCAGCACTGTGACAGGGCTGGGTGCTATGGGGAAGGCTGGGAGAACAGCTCAAGATAAAACTCATGTTAAACTGTTCAGTGGGCAAGTGCAAACCACTTTCCAACTGGTGAAGTGAGTGAGAGCTTGGGAGTTTAAGCAACTCACCCAAAATTAATGCTTGCAGCACAGCCAAGCAGAGAACTCAAATTCTCAGAGTCCCAGCCCTGCTGGACCTCCGTGTAGCACGGCACTAGATCTAAGTAACTGTAGCCAATTTTCTTGTTCATCTCACACAGAAATGCCTTTCCTGTTGTCTGTCAGAAGGCTGATTCAGGAACCATGCAAGCTTTGGCATGTGATTTAGCAAAGCCTGGGCTCCATTCTGATATCTGCATTCATTTCAGAGGGAGTGTCCCAAAAACAACAGAGAAACAAGAGTTGCAAGGGCCAAAGGAGTGGAGAAGGCAACTACGCATGAGGTCAGAGTCAGTACATGCACAGAAAATAACCAGAGAATATGAAACAAAAGTAGCCTGTAAGAAACAAATTAGGCATGCAACACTCAATTTATGCCACTTTGTACCATGGAGACTCATGGATTGTTCTGATAGGGAAACATATGGGAATTGTCCAGGGAATACTTTTTCTATTAGTGACTAGAGCCTGCTCTTGTAGGAAACTGATCCTATTGCAACCAGTCTGATCTGATAATGTTTTAAAAAGTCTAAAGAATGGGTTTTATCCTTGATTAACTGCAATGCTACCTACTGCCTTTGGAAATCTCTTAAAGCAAGAGGTCACAACAAAAAACAGAGGACAACCTATGGAAAGGACAAATTTACTTCAAATACTTTTCTTCCCAGTCACTCCATAGTCATCCATATCAATTATGAGCCTGTATTTGACTACATCCAGACATTTCTCAGGAATCCTTGTTTTGTGATTCCAGCCAAAGTGTTTATGTTACACTAAATTTAAAATGGAAATAAGAAAGGACATCAGGGTAACCAGCAGATAGTGCAAAGAAATTTTTGTCTCTTTTTCAAAAAGAACAACTTTGAATAGATGTCAGATCACCAACATGTACTCTGACAGAAGCAGAGTCTTTGCCTTTTGGCATAAGTCCTTTTTTTTTTTGTCATTCATCTAACTGCTGATACACATGATTTCCAATTACAGCTACAAAACTATGCATGTACATTTTTGAATCCTTGCTGGCATGAATATCCAATCAGAGTATGCATGTTGGAGCCAAGACATAGGGATTTTACTCCCTATCTTGTTTACTTCAGCTCCATATAAAAATCAAGATTTCTAATTACCACAGAAAAACTATTCCCACATATTAATGTAGTGATGAGCAGGAAAGAGCTGAGGGACATAAAGCAGAAAAGGGTATCTTAACAACATTTGCTGCCATTTGATCTTCAACTGACTACAGCATCTTCGTGATTTTGCCTCAACAGCAGTAGCTCAAGGGTGACGGTGAGATAAATCTGCTTAAAGTTTCTTACTGCCTCATTCTTCACTCTCCTCACTGCTAGGAAAAAACATTATCCAGCCAAGATGCAACTGCTTTACAGAACTCTAAGCAACAGCAAATTCATCTTTATGCATAACAAATCTCTCTCTCCAAATCCTACATGTAAAAGTCAATTTCTTAACATTTTAACTTATGTGCAAATGATTTACAACAGTATTTCCTTGACCTCTGCAAACCACAAAAAATCCCAATCTAGTTTCATAGACAGTTTAAATGCCAGAGTATCTGCATTGCTGGTGATGAAAAGATGCATCTCTTACTGTGTGCTATTTTTCCCTCTTAAAAAGAAAAAGGCTTGTAATAAATGTCACACATCCCAGATATCTAGCCAAAGAGCTACTAGACCTGTATGATCTTCTAATGTAGCATGAGCATATAATTAAAATCTACCCATCTTGTAGTTCAGGTGGTCATTTCAAACATTTAATCACCCATAAAATACTCACATAATCATATTTCTTCATCTGTAAAGCCACCTGCTCAATAAAGACAGGTGTTAATTCTGTGGACTTCCAAGTCCCTAGAGATTCCAAACATGTCTTTTGGGCTAGTATTTGTTTTTCTTAACTTTTTTCCCCCCCTCAGGAAAACACCCTGACGAAGCAGACAAAAGAGAGAGGTGGCTGAGTCCTCACAAAGTGAGTGCTGAGCACAATACCCGGATGGAGCCTGTTACAAGCAGGTGACAGCTACAGACTTGCCCCAACAGGCTCTTCTCCACTTCTCAAGTTTCAAACACGTTATTGCTGCATTCTTCTCAACAATTATTTTTTATGGGAGATAGGTATAAGTTCTACCCATGTCTTCTAGAAGTCGGTTGTAAAGTCTTCACTGATAGGAAGACTTTAAGCAGGACTTAAAAATGAAACATCAGATTCCTGCAAAAAAATATTTTACCATTTAATCCATTTTTCAGTGTGATCTCTGTCCAGGAGAAGCAAAAAGTTAACTGCCTGAAATAATTTCATGTTGCTGCAGAGTGCACAGCCACATTCCCCTGTCGCCACATCCCAACTGCCAGTGGGGCTGCAACACTGGAGGAACTCCTGGGTTCAGTCTAAACACTCCAGTGCAGGGATCAGGATTAGTTTTATATCTCTCTTGTGGGTGATTTTGGCAGGTAGCACCAGCACAATGCAAAGGTTTAAAAGACGGACAGAAGAAGCAATGGGGGCTACAAAATAAAATGAGAGTATTATGTTTTCCCTAAAGGAGGCTGCTCCAAGAGAACAAGATGTGTTCTGCCCTACAACCAAGCAACTGAATTCTTAATACAGTTAACTAACAGCTAAGTTACTCTTCTGCTAAAAGCTGCTATGTGTTCTGTGCATCTCTAAGACATGAAAAAGCTACTTATTTTGTCTGTTCTATCTTACTGGAATAAATGCAATGGCTATTTGTCACACACGCTGTTGGTGGTGGCAAGAAACTTTGCGCTAATATAAACGCCTCTACTGAAATGTCATTTTAAAGAATTTTGACCTGTCTGCTGAAGTTTTTTGGTAATATTTAGTACAAGAAACACACTAGAGAATATTTAAATCAAAAAGGTAAACGCTTAAGATGTTTTGCTAGGAAATACAGATCCTAATCAGCAACACTGTACTCACAAAAGCAATTTCTAGAGATAAGCCATAATGTTATAAGCACCTAAGAGATTTCACAAATCCCTTTGTGGCAATAAGGAAGATTTAATTGGTTATTTTTTCAAATTACTTGTTACAACCCGCTCTTGTTATTCACCATCTTTACATCCTCTTAACATTCCTCCCCTTCCTATTGATGTTCAAATTGACTGAAGGATGGTTTCCAAACCACTGCTGAGAAGTTAATGCCTTGTGATTATGCTTCCATAGCAACTGAACTTCTGTTAGGGCTCTGTCAACTTCAGATACTCTTTTGTCATCTTTATATATCAAGTCTTTCCCAACTACAGATACCCCTCCTGCCAAATTGTGTCTTTTGAAGCGGGGGGGGGGGATCACTAAAATCCTGTTAGAAAGATCTTTAAATCAAGCATTTTATGTTCTTTTTCTGCAGGTATATTTATTTTAGATTTTTGATCTTGTCTCTGGTGTGGTGTTCTCAGCAATTACAGCAGGGTATTTTTCATCAGGGAAAGGTAGTCTAAATTAAGTTAAATCTATGCTGCTACTCAGCTACATTGGTAACCTGTCTGAACCATTTACCCATACCCTGAGTTATTATTAAACTTTTCATTTCCCTGCTTTTATCCAAACAAACCCCACATTAAGAAAAAAGAAATCAGCATTCCACGTTAACTGATAAAACACATTTCTCAGCAAAAAGGCAGGGAAACTGGAAACAAATGCTAACCTTTTTTCTCTGCACAAATCTCCAAAGTGATCAAAAGAGCCAAGAAACTCTATCAAGAATTATTTAAGATAGAGAATTGTATTGTTCCTCCATACAGCAGCAATCAGTTGCAATCAGAAGCAGCCCAGGCTCTGTGCCACTCTCCTCTCTTCCTGGCAGTTTAAAAACATGTGTAGCTGCACTCTCTTTATCTAAACCACAGAATTATACGCAGCCTTTAAAAAAGAATTCCTTCTGGTGCACAGGAACAAAAGTACAAGCACCCTATTATGATCCCACTGGCAAGCTATTCAGTCACTTCACAAAGCTGCACCCCCCTCTCCTTCCTCCAGGAAAGCCATGACCCTTTCCAGTTCAGCTCTGGTTTCACAGGAAGGGGTTTACCTTCTGATAGGGATTTTTCAGTCCAAGTCCATTTCCTCCTCAGCTCCGTTGAGGCTCAGGCAGGAGCAGCAGCTCTGTGCCGCTGGTTCTGTTCTCTCCAAACCAGCTCGGCTGTGCCTGGAGCTGCACACCCAGCCCGGAGCCTCACTCCTCCTCCTCCTCCCTCAGCCCTCTCCTGCACACACCCACCAAAACCAGCAAACAACCCTCCCTGCACATTAAACCCACTCGGGCAGCAACCCGGCCATCCCATTCTGGGAAAGGAAAAGGGGAAGAACACCGGCCCAGGCAGGGGCAGGACCGTTCTCATCACGGTTGTGTGTCACTATTTGATGTCGACACAATTCAGAACATTTTTCCCTTGGGCAGAGGCGTCTGCTGAGTATGAACTCGGCACTCTCCTCCTCTGGTAGTTATTAAATATTACTTCCCCAGCTTCTGAAGAATTTATACAGCCTCCTGGGTGCTAGTCTAGTTTTGTTAGAAACAGTTTCACTGAGATGGTATTCTAGCCCAATTCAGATCGATGCAGCCAAAGTGCTGCGGCCACTTCTCACACTGGCACCTGTATCCCTTTATCCTGTGTGCACATTTTGGAGCAAGATCATGCTTCAGTCACACTCCAGGAACACTGGATGAGTCCTCAATGGGCGCTGTACTCTGACCCTATCTGATCTCTCCCAGGTATTTTCCATCATCAAAAAGGTCCCGTGCTCTGCTGTGTGTACCTGTCTGACAAACGACCACAGCACGTGCTTCTGCTTTTGCTGTCATTACCTGGGACATTCAAGCAACATGGTCATGTTTTCTCCTTTATTCTAAAGGCAGTAAAATTAAACACAAACAAAGCAAATCAGAGAACTAACAAAGCATGCACTGAACTCCACTTCTGCTTCTCATATGCTCTGTGGCCTTTTCCCCTGGATTATTGTGGTGTGTGTAGATTACAGCAGTGACTGGGAGATCCTGGTTGAAAGCAAAGTCTCTCCCAAGCCTGTAAGACACATAAAGCAGCAGATCCTTAGTGCTATGAAAACAGAATGGTAGTGCATTCCTCAGGGATATTATTTTACCACAACTTTAACACAGCACCAAACCTGTTTGGATCCATCCTATCATCAGTCTCTGTTCAGTTCATTAATTGCTTCATTTATAAAAGTGTTTGAAATTTTACTTCACATCAACCTGTATTACCAGTACAGGTTGCATCATTAAAATCCGGTAAATTTCATATTTTGTGATACTTCCTGAATAATTCCTATGAAAACAGTCTTGATAAATACTTCATTAGGCAGAAGAATATATCCTACTCTTTCATTTAACATTTCTGAACAGAACTGAAATAAATCTCAGTTTAAGAGATTCTCTACATGGCTCCTCAATCTAGAAAGTGTTTTAAGAACACAGGACCAGATGCATAACTGTACTGAAGTACCTAAGTAAACTCTGTACTGCATGGATCTTTGCAGAGAAGGGTGAGGTTTTCACATAAGCTATGAGCCTAAGTCTCCTTAAAATAGATTAGTTAAACATGCAGGCTGCTGAGTTTCTCTGAAAGTCAATCAAGTGAAGCATCTGAATGCTAATACTCACATGAGCAAAGCTGCTCACATGGGTGAATGTTTGCATAAGGCAACACATGAACAACATTGACAGGCATTGGTCAAATAATTCACTTACAGTTTGTATGGGAACCAGCAAGGTTGTTCTGTCATGATATTTACTTATTTATTATTTAGAACAGTCATTCACATCTAAAGAATCAGCAGAAACTTCTATGAACCCCTCACAGCACAGGTTTCTAAATCTAGCTCTGAAAACAACATCTGAAGAACCTTAAAGGCTCTTCTGGGTCACATGCTTTGCCTCTTAAATATGGATACAATTTTCATAGACAAATGTAGCAGCTTTCACTGTTTGTCTGCTGTTTCCCTCCCATAATTATTGCTATTTTCTTCTAACTTCGGAAGTCAAGGTGTCTCAGAATTGACATCTTTCAGAATTAGTTACAGCACAGATGAGACATCTTAAAATTCTGGCAATTAAAGTAACAGTATTTACAAGTACCAAACTTCATCCATGTTAAGTACCACATCTTGAATTAATATTCCTCTTTAAAATCAGGGGAAATTCAGCATAAATTACAATATCACAAACATATTTAGAACTTGACCTGACCTTGCAGTCTGAAATCAAGGGAACCTTCTGGTGGCTTGGCATTTCTCTCTTCAGGTCCATCTGTGAAAATGGCACTGTGCCACTGCTTACAAGGTGGGCTGCAAGATTCAACAGTGCACAGGAAACAAACCCAGGGCAGGCAGCAGCCCCTTCAACAGGAACTAGAGCTATGCACAGCCGGGAGAAATCACACAATGGCTTTTTTTTTTGTTTTGCCAATTAATATTAAGCAAATAGCATTATAAAAATAAATGCGTGGAGTAGCAAGATGGTCGAGGCACTTGAGAACAGGTATATACATCTCTAGATCATGAGATCAAATCCTGTTCATATCAGTTACAGCCAAAAAAGGCGAAAATTTTAAGACCTGGATCTCATTCTCAGGCTTTTCATACGATTTCATGCAAAATCTCCACCTGTTTCTGCCCCCATGTCTTTTTTTGTGCAGAACTAAAAGGATTCTGCTTAGCAGTGTTGTAAGACATTTTAGATAAGCAAAGACGAAATACATGGATACAGGCACCATCCACCATTCTCTGAAGTCAGCTGGAAGCTTCTCAGTGATTTAACATATTTTGAATTAAGCCCTGGAGTAGTAGTTATACTGTGTATGAAAAACGTATTAGACAAAAATCATTTAGGTCGACGTCTTTCAAATGGCTAAATATATGCTGAAGTTTACTTAGATTTGTGGAGTTGTACATGTCTGCACAGAAATTTAGAGTTTTAGGACCAGACAGGCATCTTTCAATAGGCAAGCCCTGAAGCTATGAAAACCATTGCTTAGTGGAAAGTCTGTGTAGATGTCCTCACTCTCACTATGCTGTTATTGCCTGCTAAAAATGTTTTTTACCAGAGTTAATGGGAAATGAGTAATTTTTCATAACTAAAGATTCCTTTCTGCTGGAGAAACCCAAGGAAGAACACTGATCTCTGTTGCCTTGACAACATTTCCCGAAACACTCAAGCATTAAAGTATCCAGTGTGCTCAAGAAAGCTGCAATATCTATTTCATATTGGACATTAACCACATTTATTGTGTTGGCATGCACTCGTCTATCATCTGTGAGTATTTGTCTCAGAGAGCAAAGTGCCAAACAATACATCAGAAATATCTGAGCTGACTTAAACGCACATGGGATTTTTCTTTAATATTTCCATGGCTACTGAAAGTTGTTAGATCTATGGCCTAGAAAAAAAGAGCATTCTTCCTTGATTTGTGGATATTAGCAAAATAAGTCCTGTCTTTCTATTAATGCATTGCTTAATTGAGCAAAGGGATCACCTCTCCTGAGTGTCTGGAGGAAGTCTGTCCTTGGATCTCAGGGTTTGAACCCAAACCTTGGCATTTCTGACAGGTTTTGTTGAGGGTGCTACCAGGGCCACAGCGTGGCTGCTTCTGAGATGAAGACTCTCAGGTCCACATTAGGAGCTCTTGCTGGCTGTTGATTGTAGGAGACTGAAAAATCTGACTTTCTCAGAGGTGCTAAAGCCATACTGAGGGACAAAATAAGCAGGAGCTGCAAGTCTGAAATGTTGCAAAGAATCTCGATTTCTCTTTAAATAAAAATAAATAAGTAAGTAAAATAGGCTTTTACTGGTAAAATGGATAGCACCAGCCTCTGTGAACCCAAAGCTAAGTTCCATGCTTTTGTGTCCCTTCAGTTTTTCTACAGTCTGCCCTAGATGTAATAACAATAAGCAGAAAATAAAGCAGCACCGAAATGGATTGCTGCTGATCGCTTCTGATCCATTAGAAGGAAGTGTTTGTACACAATGTACCACATAATTTCCTTCAATCTCTTCTAATAATTTCTTTGGATGAAGATGATGAGATAGTATACTCTGCTTCTCACATAATGAATTATTTTAATGAAAAATAAAAGGAAATGCACTGATCAGTATATTTACTACAGGACATTTGCTACAATCGCTTTTATTAACAAAGGCAAAATACAAAGTGTTTTAGGTTCTTTTCCCTCTGCATGTTAGTAGGTATAATTTGGGCTGGGCAGTCATAACCTCTACCTAGACAATTCCTGTAAGTGTGCTACTTCACACCAAGAATGTGGTTTCCTTCCCAAGGGGGAAACAGCAAGACAAGAGACAACCCACATGATATAAATCATCAAAAATACCCAAATTTTCCAAAGAAACATTGCCAAAGAAAACAAAGAGGGAAGACAGTAATCGTCCTGTGAGAATCTCAAGCTTCATCTAAACTAAAACTTCAGGTGAGCTGAAAGGTTGTGGGTGATTCCCAGTACAGGATACGGAGATTGTTAATCGTGCTGCCTCAAACAGGTCTGCAGCCCTCTCTGCACTGTGGCATCCTGTTCTGTGAATTATCTCCTGTGGCCCTGTGGCTGCTTCCCATCTCTCATCTCTGTCATTACCAGAGGATTTATGTCATGCTCTGACCCCATCCTTTAGATGACCTCTCCTGCCCAAAGGGGACACACGTGCTGACACATGATTTTCTCACGCTAGCTTTTGACTTATTAGTTCCTTGAGTCTTATTTAGAGGCATTATTACTTCCCCCTTGGAACTGGGCAGCTCTGACAGTGACAAGCCACAAGACAAGCCCACAGTTCTGATAAACTGCTCTGATTGTTGAACAGTAGCTGCTCACCTGTATCTTCCGAACTTTTTCAGCACCACTTAAAAGACACAGAGTGTTGGAATGTCTCTCCTGCATCTGCATTCCCAGACACCTGGAGAACTTTAACCATGGGCTATCCAAGCTGCTAATGCCCACTGCAATTCAGTGTCTGAATGGCCTCCCTGGCTACACAATGCTAATTTCTTTGGTGAAAATTTCTAACGACTTGGCCAGCCTGACTTACAGACAGCAGTCAGAGCAACACAACTTCTACAGGCCTTCGAGGAGTTAGGTCTCAGTTAAGTTCTGAGAACCACTGCTGCCCTCTGCTGCAGTACTTTGGGTTGTGTCTCTGATAACCAGTGAGAGCCACAAATATTCAAGTAAAATTTCCAGTCTCAACCAGAACTCAGCATGCTTAATGTTTCCATTACTGACAAGATCATTCAAAAGCTCTTCATCAGAAATTCTGATGCTGCAGAAATTCATCAGAAAAGTCTGATGCTGCAGGGGCCAGGTCAAATAGAAAAAACTATCTATTTTATCTTTTTTTGACTCTTAGAAGAGGGAGACCATTGCAAGAGTTTGGACATGCTTCCTTTCTGCAGCAAATGTTGTCTCATCTTCTGATAATAAATAGCCATAGAAGAATAAGAACTGTGAGGTGAGAAACTCACCTTGAGGCCAGAATGAGCACCGAGGTTCTGCCCAGGATTACATCTCTGATAACCTGAACTTTAGCTTAAATTATGATGGACAGGCAAGTTCCAGGTCAATTGAACCAATCTTTCCTTAGTCTCAGTTTATCCAGTTCTGATAGGACACAGCCCATGTCCCCTCGAACAGCTAGGTTTCTTCCTCACTGATGCTAGGAAGAGTAACATGAGTGCAACCTTGCTATATTCACAGCTACTACACAAAATGCTCAAGATAGAAATAGTTTATTTCTTCCCAGCTCTCCACAGACTCCAATAACCCTCTCTTTTGTCGTTTTCATCTGAATAGGTTGCATTGCTTATAGGTTAGAGCCAACTGTCATGTACACCTAAAATAATTTTAGAATTATCTTATGTTTCCCCATCTCACAAATCCAATTACTTCTCTCCTGCAGTGCTTCCTGTATAGCGTTGCAACTAAGGTGTCTCCAATACATAATGCTAAATTGCAAAACTCATCAATAGACAGGAAGAAGATAAGCAGATGGTGGCAGGCCAGAAGAAGAAAGCCAGAGACACAGCCTTCCTACTCAAGGGAAAACTCAGGCTGCTCTCAGTAATTATCTGTGCAGGTCTCCAGAGGAATTAGATACGCATTTCAAAGGAGGCAGGCTAAGAGTCTGGCTAATGAAAGAACTGTACATCCTTCCAGTGCAGGCAGTGACAAATGCACCAGGTGTCCACACGAGCTCTGAGTCTCTCATGGTGACTGGTTAATATTCTGAATGCTGGACCAGAGAAACCTCCACAACTAAAACCACAATACCACTTCATGTCAAACCTGAAACTTCTCACATGAGAGCTGACACAGTCTTACATTTGTAGCAGATGGGACACAAAGAAGGGAAGCTGTAACACATTTTCACTAGCAACTTCCAGCTGCTTTATTTTCTGTGACACTTTCAGGTTTATTTTCAGTTATTCACTGAAAAACACACAGTCCAGCTCCTGACCTGAGCTCACAGCTTAGGTTCTTTCCACTGAACAGAGTTTCCTACAGGGACAAGAGATAACAGTTTTGCTTCTCATATCTCAGTAACAAGGAAGGTCCTCTGCATTTTGGCCCCTTAAAAAATTCAATAATGACACAGAGGAATCCATGCACAGTTCAAGGATTCCAGCTCAAAGGGGACTTTCCAGAGCCATGAGAGATGGAGGCTGGTACTGACATCTCTAAGAAGATTTGATTGGTTTCAATGAGAACACTGAGGACTCCAGGTAAGAGTCAGCAAAGGAGATTATTCAGATGGTTTCTGCCTTCTCATTTCTGAACATATAATTTACCTCTCCAGCACATTTCTCCCTCTTACCTCCTCAGCATCATTCACACCATGTGTAAATCTCATGTGGTAAGTTCTGACAAACTTATGGTTGCCAAAGGTGATTCCAGTACTCAAATGACTTTGGTAAATATATCAAATCTGACACAGAATAAGCAGTGCAATAGGCTTTGCAGATCACCATAGAAAGAGAAAAATAGAAACCACAGATCCATAGAAACTAGTCCAATTAATTCTATGTCACATACTTTTCCTGATGACTGCAAAACTAAAACACTGAAAATAATTCTGAAAATCAGCAACTTTGTTCTAAAATCAGCAGGAAGCCTTTCTGTGAGAATTTCTGTATTCTCTGCAGTTACATGAGGACATAATGGGACATGGCTCAATTCTTCATAAACTCTAGTTTACGCAACACCTACCTCTAGGACTTTCCCAGTAATGAACTGGTGACATGCTTCACACTTGACTCCAAAAAGAACTTGGTAGTCCTTTTCACAGTAAGGAGCACCATCTCTGAAAAAGAAAATTCACAAATTACAAACCACTTCTTATTAAACAGGTTACAGCATGAGTTACTCTCTTCCTTTGTCTTCAGTTTGGAACTCCTACACACAGGTAAATGGGGAGAGTTCAAGGGAAACACTTTGTAGTACAAGAAACAAAAATCATATTCTCACTAATGCCTCTTAGAATTATTCCTTAAATTCCCATCAAGAAAAGGCATCCAGTACAAACCACTGAAGTAAACCTCCTTCTTTAGAGGAGGGAATCAGTGTCACTATCTCTGGGGAGGAGAGGAGATCACAGTCTGTCACAGGCAGACACTTTTTGTTCACTTCAGAAAAAAAAAACCTTTTTATAGTCTGCAAGACTATAAGCAGTTACTTTTAAGTGTAAGGTAATGTAGTTTTTTAGTATGAACAAGGAACATACAGTAAAAGTGGAAACACTAGTCAGCCTAGGAGTCTCTCTCAGGCACCAGATTTTTTCTTGAGAAATTGCAGATGCTACTTCTTATAAATATTATACATACCCAAATGACAGGCTTATGAAACATGCATTGTTTCCCTATTTTTTCTCTTTGCTATATGCTTGAAGGGGGAAAAAGAGATTGTATCTTCATTGTCTCTCTTTTATCATTTCCCTATTCTCTTTCTCTACATTTTCTTCCACTCAAAACCCTCTTCATTAGTTTCTTATATGGAGATGAGAAATACAGTGTCAGGTCAATCACATCATCATGTTTATTCTATTATCTAGCAAAGGTAAGAAATGAATGAATTCCTACTTTTTTTCCTCAAAATCACATGTTGGAAAGCAAAATGACACAATGCTTTATCCGGCTACTACAGAAAACATATGCAACAATCCACCTAATCCTCTATGGGAACATGGATTTATACCCCTTTCAGTATTAAACATCACCTTTCAGTTGCACTTTGCAGTTCACTTTCCCAGCTCAGCTCTCGCTGGGAACAGAGATTTTGGTGTATATGAAAAGGTGGTCAAAACAGGACTTCTAGATGTGAATTTTGCTGCAAGCTCTTCTCTGCTAGCAGCTAAAACTGTGCCAGGAGTTCAGAAGAGAAGCAGAGGTTACTCACTTGCTGATATATTCTCCGGTTAGGACCTTCCCACAGGCCTTGCACTTAAAGCACCCCAGGTGCCACTGCTTGTCCAGGGCTAGCAATGCTTGTCCATTTTTTATGTCTCTTCCACAGCCAGCACAATCTGCAAACAAGCAAACAAGCAGATGCATTTGTTAGCTACTTGGTTCATTAACCTTCATTAACCGCCCCCCCACCACAACACTTGGTAGCCAGAGGGATGAACGACACAGCAGTGCAAAAATGCATCTTCCTTTCCTTAAAGCCTTCCTGGGTCCTGTACAAAGACTCAATCTTTGTCATCACAGACATACTCAGTAGAAGAGGGAAAGCATTTCTCCTGTTTTTCATGCTGTTTATGATTCAAAGACCGCCTGGCAAGCTCTGTAAAAACTTCAGATTTTGTTAGAGACAAGCTACAAAAAATCCTCACTGTAGAAAGCTCCCGTCTTCCAAAGCAATCAGCGTTTGTCATTTTGCTTTCAGCAAGAGCCTGAGTGCTCACAGGGAGCTGAGCGAGGCCGGGCGAGCAGCAGCAGGACGTGGGGTGGCAGCAGAGCCCCGCGTGTGGCACAGCCAGCCCAGGGCACAGAGCTCTCTCCGGGCACAGCCAGCCCAGGGCACAGAGCTCTCTCCGGGCACAGCCAGCCCAGGGTGACAGCCCTGGGACTGCGGGGAAGGCTGCGGGAAGGGCATATTGGCTCCCACCTGCGGGTATGGGAATCTGAAGTTTTCCCAGTGTCTAATCGGCAAAAGGACTCTGGCGCAGGAATTTTGGTACTTCCCTGGTAGTCAGCATTCACTTTTCACTGCAATCCTTGGAGGACTCTGATGGCAGAATGGAAACCAGAAGCCAGGAGCACTCTGTCCCAGGGGGTGCCACAATATCTCATGTTACATCAGAAATCTCTAGCTCAGCCCCAAGCTTTCATTCCTCTCCCTTCAAACATAAAATACTCAGAAAGATTTCCCATTAAGGGGCAATGCAGCACAAGGTAAGATCTGAAGAGACTGATGTGGCAGACAGCACTGAACTGTAAGGGTTGTGCTTCTGTGCCCAGCCTCAGGGGACAGAAGCACTGAGAGAGGGGAGGGCCTGGAAGCCCAGTGAAGTGGAAAGGGAATGCCCATCAGCTGAGGCACACATGGAAGCCACAGAGGAGACAGCGTGGAACAAAGGATTTTCCAGATTTTATTATCCACAGACTTGGTTTTCCTTTGGTGAATGCCTGAACCATCAACAAATAACAAATAGAGACAAAGAGAACTGAGCAATCTGAGCTGTTAAAGCCCAGGCAGCAGGAAAAAGATGAGCCTGGCTCCAATGCTCAAGATGACTGGACAGGTACAGCCCAAAAACCTTCATCTCCTCATGGGTTTAAAGCCCAGACAACACCATGCCTTGCAAAAGGGCAAGTCCAAGTTTATTATCACAACTGACAATGAGAGCAGAGTCAGTCCTTTTGACTAAAGGGCATGACTTTTGTTTGTTGGATAACGGGCCAAAAGAACCCCAAATATATGCTGCACATTCTTGCTATCCAGGAATCCACCATTTGTATGTCCCCCTTTCTATCAGTATTCTTCTTCTTCTCAAATCCCTTAAAAAAGGAGGGGAGGGGGACTAAGCACTGTGGTATCTTGTGACAAAATGCAAGTCACAGACTGTTGACACAACTTGGACTTGAAAAGCAGCCCTGAGATGTCCTAATACCAGGACTTTGCTCTAGAGGACATATGTTACAAGCTGAAATCATGAAATGACAAGGAGTGACACCATGTAATGTATCCCTCCGCTCTGCCATGACAGCTGAAGGCTCCATGCCAGTCTGTGATGACAGCAAAGGCTGGAACAGGTCACCGAGGGAGGCTCTGGAATTTCCAGCACAGGGCTGAAGAAGGGACAGACACGTGTCAGAGTGGCTTTGGCATGCTGATCTTGCCTTTGGTTTGGGGAGGATACTACATCATCTCTTGAGGTCCCTTCCAGCCCTCATTTTCTTAAGCTAAATCTGAAGCCATGCAACGTGACTTTGACTGTGCAAACAAATGAGATCCTCCCCCCAGTCCCAGTGTGTGCTGAACGGCAGTTTTAAAACAGCTCATTAAAACAGCCCGTTTCTCAGCTCCCTAGCACTACTGCTTCTTCCCAGTGTGCCAGCTTCCACAACCCTGACCTGGGGCCAGTCACTCTGTGATACTTTCCCTGCTATATTTTCTATGTTTTTTCATTTTTATCTGGGAAACTTCTGTGAAGCTGAAGTTTCTCAGAAATGGAATCAATAGGGAGATTTTTAAAACACTTAATTTCCAAGGCAGTGGGAATAGAGCAACTGCCTTACACAAAAGGTCTACCTAGCCCAGCATCTTTATCTTTAGTGATGCCAAAACCAGATACATGGGGGGAATAGGGATCCATGAAGTACCTCTGACTGTTTAATACCTTCTTTGTAAGCCAAAGTCACATAAGTCTGAGCACCAGACTTACTATTGTGCTCATGTTTAATAGAAGGGGTTGGCAACATCCTTTTATTATTCTATAGCACCAATGACATCTACACTCTTCCTGGGTTCCTTGAAGTGTTTCGCAAAAGGAAATTAACATCATTTCCATTCTGCTAATACAACAGACACATGGAATGTCTAGAATCAAAGTAAACTAATAGCCCAGTACTGTTGTGTTAGGCTGAGATGGCTTTTAAATAAACCTGATTTTAATTCTGGCAAAACTGTTGGGTATATACATGAAAAGCTAGCAATTATCATTATCTCCTAAAATAGAAAGTGAATAGGGCTGGGCTCGGCTAAGAAAAGACCATTTGTTCATCCAAATTCTACAAATAAAAGCCATTATGATCTCAGGCCTGCATGAGGCACATTTAAGCCTTTGGCTGAATGTCATCAGCGTATGCAGGCAGGATCTCAGTATCACATTAAGTACAACCTGTATCCATCTAACCTATAAGCAGCACATGCTGCAAATAAAAGGGCTGTGAGGTAAGAATAGTGGTCCACAACCATATGCCAGAGCAGACTGAAAAATCTGAAAATCCTTCCCAAATTTGTGTACAATGATTCCCACCATGGTTCTCTCTGGCTTCATACCTGGGTCTAGCAGACTGCACCCCTTGAACTTGAGCTTTCTTGCATTTTCTTTTTGCCATATAACCTGGATTCTTTCTTACTCCCATTCCTTGCACATCACACATTCAGCCGTGCCAAGACAACAAAGAGGAGGAGGCGGACAGTGCAGTGTGCTGGTTAAAATGCAGAGTGAGCAGTACAGTTCCCCTATGCACTTACATATATGTCATATTTGACATGTCTGGGTACAAAAGAAAATGCCTGGACAAAAGGATTGTGATGTGGAGTCAGCCAGCCCAAAAGCATGGGAAAGTGGGGGGACAGGGCATGGCACTGGAATACAATATATGCTTTAGACCTCCACTCTCCAACCACCTTTAGCAGCCCCACTAAAAGATTCAGGTCAGGCTGAGCTGCCACCCATGACACCTTGCTTGTAAAGATATGGGAAAATGTATTTCCCTTTTTAGCATCTGCATCACCCCAGACATCCAGGAGTGAAGCATCCTGCACAGCAAGCCATTTGTCACTGTCTAAATTAAGCAGCCGATTTTCTGCCCTTGCCTCCCTCCCCTGCTCTCAGCCAATAGTGCACAGGTGAGCTCGGGGCTAATACAGCTGGATTAACCCTCAGCACACAGAGTTTGACTTTACCCACTCCCATTTGGATTGCTTTTAAAATTTAATAGCAAATACACCTTTATCCCACATTCTCTGCTCATCCCATACGATTTATGAAAGAGAAACCATCTCTATGTGCTTTTGTCCGAATAAACAGGGTTATGCAAAGTCATGTGAATGATTACACCAACTCTGCTCCATGCAGGGTTAGCTCTGTGAACAAAGCTAATAGCAGTCTGATTTAATGATGAATAATTAAGTCACCAAAGAGTTCACTTCAATCCCGATGGCCATCAGAAGCACATGTCTAATAGATAAAGTCTGAAGCTGCCACAACCCCCACGAGTCACAGGTACTTTGTACTCTTATTACACTCCTTTTGTAACTATTTCCCCTCCTTATAAAAGATTTATACGTGAGTTTTACAAAGACAGCACCAACAGGCTTCTGCTCTGAAACAGGAAAAGCAGGGCAGAATTGGGGGGGATTTTTGTTATTATTTTAATACTTATAAGAAACAACAAGTTTTCATCGGAATTACAAAGAAATACATTGTCAAACATAGCTGGACCTAAAGAGCAAGTGATTTGGAAGTGATGAAAGAGGCTGGATCACTGGAGTCAAGGTCAAGAAATCTCTAAGTATAAATAGCTCTTAGTCACCTTGAAAAACAATTTATATCCCAGTAATTCTTCTGTGGCAATTTGAAGGTTGTGCAATTACAATTTCTCATAGAGGTAGGGAGGCCAGAGGTTTTTCTCAGTCACCCTTTAACCACAGATCAGGCAACGCCTTCTAAAGCCCTGCTTTAAAATTGAAAGATTTGATGATATCATGCAGGCTTTTCCAGATCTTCAAGACATTTCTGTCAAAGCTAAAAATACAAACTCACTATGTTCACAGCATGACAAATGTTTTCAAAGTTTAAAGCATAACCATTTGGTCATTGGGACCATGATAAGTTCTGGAAGTCAGAGAAAGACATACAATATTGGGAATTTTACATGCAGGACTTAAATGCGAGCATGTAACTCAAGAAATTTGCTGCCAAACCCCTTCTCTTTGCCACTGCAAGGATGGGAAATGTTTGTCAGAACAAATTTGCTATTGCCCTTTTGCTGAAGGCAAAACAAACCCACACAGGCAGCCTTGTACTCCCAAAATCTAACAATAAGAGGCTGGGCGCATACAATGGAGGGAAATAAATTTCCCATGGGAAGTGCAGTATAGCTTTGACAGTTTATTATAAATGGCAAGTTGGGAAAAACTGATATTTTCAAAACAAATAGTTAAAGAAAATAAAACTATTTTAGTTGATTAAATAGGGAAAGAAATCACAATGGCGTGAGCTGGCATTCTTTACTTGCAGCACCAGTCCCTGTAACCATCTGAGTGCCCAAAACTGACTTGCCTTTTTAACAGGTTATTGTACATCTTGGATATATCATTAGACCCATCACTACTGGTGTCCCCCAGGGACCAGTGTGGGACCCAGTCCTGTTTAGTATCTTTATTCATGCTCTAAACTCCGCCAGGAGAGGCTTAGGTTGGACATGTGGAAGAATTTCCTTGGAGAAAGGGTGATTAAACATTGGAATGGGCTGCTTGGGGAGGTGATGGAGCCACCATCCCTGGAGCTGTTTGAGGAAAGCCTGGACGTGGCACTCAGTGCCGTGGTGTGGTTGACACAGTGGTGTTGGGGCATAGGCTGGACTCTACGATCTCAGAGATCTTTTCCAACATAAATGATTCTGTGATTCTGTGATTACTGTAAATTGTTCTTTCATCACCTGATTTAATTTAAAGTGATTCAGAAGGATGAATGCTCTTCCCCAACCCCAGTTTGGTCTGTATTGATTTGTGTTAAGTCTTTAACAGAGAAAGGCAATTCCTTATTTCCACATCTTTCTACACCTTATTCCCAAAGGAGACCAAACCAAATGACCTTCTGACACCTCACTTCTGCAAACTGTCCCTGCGAAAATCATATCACCAAGTTAACCTTTTTCCATTACATCAATCCCATCCCTTCTTCAACCCAATCTTTCACAAAGGTGTCTGAACTGAGAACAAGAGAGCGAATGAAATAGGAGGAGGAAGAAAGAGCAAATGCACTACATACTATGTAAGAGAAGAGTTTTTAATTGTCCTATAAAAGATAAAGTTTTTGGGTTTCTTCCCATCCCCAGCACCCCCAGAGTCCCACCTGTAAAAATACTCTGAAGGATAAACCAGGGCCAGGTACATCTAAGCTGAGGTCAGTCTTTTATCCTGTCATTTCTTTTACCACACTTCAGTACTCAGATAGTTCCAGCTTAATTCAAAGTCATAATTCCCACTCACAGTACCCCAAGGGAATTGCACCATTAGCTCAGAGCTTCATTGTTTAATACCCGGCTCATGCATAGCACATTGTGTCTCTTCATTTGCAGACTATTTTGGATAATTTTCAACTGTTACTCTTGGAAAACAAGCAATTCCAACAGGGTAAAACCTCCCCAAAATAGGAATGAAACTTAAGACAACCTTTAGGAAGGTTTTTATGCCTGGATAACATATGGCAAACTAAGGTCTAGCTAACAGCTAATTCACTTTTCACATTCTTTTGAAGTGACCTCTGATTCCTGACTTACTACCTGGCAGGCCTTCTGAACATGACAATTCCCAGATACTCCTGTCCCAGGGGATCTCCTCTATAGTTGTGTTTTCCAAGCTAGTGATGCCTCCTCATGCAACACCCATTTACTGAGGAATTCCTTGCACCTCCCCCAGAACTTCCTTTGGAATCAGCTTTTGAGTAGCACTCCTCCAGTAAAAGCTAAGGAGATGGACATGTTTTGATTTCCAAGTTCAAGATGGGGTTACACTTAAGCAAATAAGAACTGATACTTATTTAGTACACTTGTATAGTCCATTCACAATGTTTTTGTCCAATTTACTGTAACACAAAAATATCCAAAAGAAATGGGGAAACCGGACTGGAAACACCTTCCTGAAAAACAGTTATTTTTTAAAAGGAATTTTCTGACAGAAAACTCATAAATCAGAAACTTCCTGCCCTGCCCCAACTGTATTTTAAATTCAGTTGCTGCTCTGTCTCTATCACCCAAAAGTTAAGTTTCATACAAAGCTTCTACACCTCTAGAGAAGGATCTAAGGCAATTTATAAAGCAGCATTAAAATACCAATCCTTGTTAAATAGGAAATAGCTGAGCAAATGGAAGCTGCTTGAGTAATTTACCCATTTTTATGAATGAGGACATAAAGCGAGGACTAAAATTAATCCTAGAAAGTAATTCAAACTATGAAAATGCCTCAAAAACTGCAAGCATTCTTCAAAAGAATGAATCATCTTGAAACAATCATACAAACGGGCCAGTGTCATTGGAAGAATTGCATATTCTTAGGCACAGTCTGATGGCTTTTGCCAGAAAGGAACTCTGCTTGGGTTTGCATAATTTCTTTGAACTTTTATCACGTCATGAACGTTGATTTGCTTCTTTTATTCTTAAAAAGGGGGTAAGGTAAAATTTTAGACCCACTGTATGCTCAATTTATTAAGTCATAAATGTAGCTGCCCTGCAAGGTTATTACAATTAAATTCAGACAAAAGAAATTGAGAATTAAATAGTGACAATTAAAAAATAAAGTATTTCATTTAAAATCAGAATTTAAAGTTTTAATTAAATCATGGGATCTGAAAATACAGGGAATAAACTTGCTTTCCTTTTCCCATCTATAAGCAAAAGTCAGTACAATAAGAGGTACCACTTTTAAAATTTTTAAAGACATGGTGATCCAAAGTAAGTAGTTTTATAAGCTATAGACTCTTGAAAAATATAAATTCCAAAATTGAAGTGCATTTTAATGCATTTACATTCTGCATGTGTCTAGCATATTTCTGAAAGTAAAAAATATCCACAGATACTTTATTCATTCTAAATAAAATTTCAACTTTCATTCAAATAGAGTTTGACAACTCATTAGCAAAAATAGTTGTTAGGGAAAAATACAGATGTTAAATAATATGAAGACTTTATGCAGAGCTATATTAGTTTAAGTAGATGTGTACAGATATGAAGTACCCTCATGTTTATCAATTAGTATTTTATAATTAAAAATCTAAATGTAAACCAAGGTTACAATCAGTCAGTCTAATCAAGGTTTCCTGGGTTATTGAACAAACGGTGATTAAAATCAATTATTTAAATCACAGTATTTGAAATCAATCAGCAGTGATGTCCATGGTATGCCTTTATTCTCTGTTAAATTTAAAAAAAGAAGAGATACAGGACTACGTGAGCCCCTTCTGCCAAGTTCTCAAAACCCTCAACTGAATCTCCTGTAGCTAAACACAGGCTTGAAGGCCACAGAGACATGGGAGTGTTTCTGCTTATGCAAGCAGACAAGCCAAGAATGAAATGAGAAAATCTCAGTGTTACAGCACACAAAAAATATTAAACCCTCAAGGCTCAAAATTTTAAAAATTTAAAATTTTAAAAATGCATGTTTAAAACCAAAACTGTTGAGCCTCTCTAAGTTCCCCAGGGCATTCACTGAAGTTATGGATATTGTGGGTGAATATTCCTTACGACGAACTCAGTGTCACACACAAGGACCATCTCCATCTGTGCCAAGTACCTGTGTAGCTTTGACACAGTGTGAAACTGGAGAATATTTCCTAAAACAAGCTCAGAATCATGTGTTGGATGTTGCTCAACACCCTTTAAAGCCAAAAATCACTGGAGATACCTTGCTTACCAATAGCCAGCCAACTTTCCCCTTCACTTTTAAATTCCCTATGGAATTGAAGGAGTTTTCAGGGAGCTCCAGAAAAAAATTATAAAGAACAAAATAATGAAAAATGAGTCAAATGTGGCTGAACAGTTACAAATCCAAGCTGCACACTTTTCCAAGAACTATGATTAAAAGGAATTTTGCATCCATTTTAGCTAATTTCTAATGAAGAAGTCTGTAATGCTTATACATCAGCTCTGACATTATTTCTGAATACTGGCAGCAATCACCTATATTTTTATCTAATGAAAGGACAGTTATGTCCTGCCTATGTTCTGCATTAGGAATTAGAGAGCTTTTAAAGGAGGACTGCAAAGTAAATTTGCTTCTCCATTTTGATGCTCTGTTGTTTCAAATACAACCTCACTTTCCTGATACTTTCTGGGCAGTGAGGCAAAAGATGACTCCTATTTTTACCTTCCCACCTCCTCCTTCTTCAGCAGGTATGGTGTGTTGGCTCTGCTTTACTTCAGTATTACCAGAACTTTATTGGAAATTTCAAATATTCACTGGGAGATTTACTGCCTGCATCTTTTTCAAAGAGATAAGGCTACTGAATAATTAACAAAGATATCTTTCTCCCACAAGTTCATTAAGCATTAAGCTTATTATTTATATCACAATAGAGCAAAGATCCCCAGTTGCGAGGCAAAATCCAACCCTGTTAGACTCTGTGCTGATAGGCATGAAAGCATTTGTCCCACAAAACTGACATTCTTTGAGCCAGAACATAATGTGCAAAACAGACAAGGGCAAGCACACAAAACATGATGTGAAATCTCCACGTGGACGCCGGCTGGTTGGGGAACAGCTGCACCAAGGGTTATTCATGCACATGGAACACTTTGTTGGTGAGTTTGAAAACTCTGGTCCACGTCTTGGCTGTACCCTAATGCTCTTAACTCACAGGAGAGACTGTTACAAAGAAAGGGAAGTTGAAATATCTTCCCTCTGCTTCTTTCCAAACTGTATCACCACTGGGTACCTCGGCATTTATAGGACACAAGTATCTATTTCACTGAAAAGAAACAACGGTGAAAATCTTCGTCACCATTTCAGAAGATTAATTTTTCAAAATGAAAACTCCTCTTAGGTAATTGTAATGCTTCAGCTTCTTTTGGATAGAGAGGTTTGTCCCAGAAAACCCACTTTTCACTTCAAATGCAATTTCTTAACTAGTTCATGTACATCACTAATATTATTCAACCTTTCAGGAAAAAGGTAATCAGAAATAATTAAAACTTCCAGACCAGCACCCAGATAAGGAACCAACAGAGAAAGGGCTCAACCTCAGGTAGGAAATGGTGTAACATTCTTCTTACTGAAGTGCTTTATTGTGGAAATAGTGAATTACCCAAGGAAAAAAATCTCTGCTTGAGGAAGAGGGACTAAACTATATCCAAAGACATGTAGTCTCTTCTGAATTTCAAAGATGATGCCTGAGCCAGAAGAGTGCTGGCTCGAGTTCCACAGCCTGCTGGCACCACCTCCCATGCCTGTCCCAAGTGGGGGGATCTCTGTACATCTGCTCTGCTCTCAGCTGGACTTTTCACAACACCTCTTGTGCATTCAAGAAGAAATGCAAGACAGTGTGGTACTTCTTTAAAATGAAGGTCTGACTAAACTAGAGATTTTTATATTCCAAGTCTGCATCAGTTAATTTACCAGCTGCCTTGGGGAGAATTCACTGATAAAATGCCCTAATGGAGGGCATTTTATACAACTATGCAACTGCACAATTGCAGTTTTGCCCAAAATTTAGAAATAACAGGTGCCTGCACAACTGCTTTTCTGGAGAGACAACGTGGACCTTAAACACAGTGTGTTACCATGCAGCCAGAACACAACAGAGCGTAGAAAAAGCTTAACACAGTAAAAACCAGGCAATCATGATGCTGAATACAAAACCTGGACACTGTTTAAAACATAAATAGCAATTAATGGGATACATTATTGCAGTACTCCTTTATCAGGCCCCAAAGAAAAAACTTCATGTCTTTGACAGAATCTTGAAAACTCTCCACCATCCAGGGCATCAACACCACACTTTTAGTCGGTGTTATCTACTTGTCTCCTGTTTCTGTGCTGCTCTACATCTGTCCCAGTCACTTTGCTTTATAGTTCACATGCCATTTATCAAGCTGTCATATGAAATAAAACAATAACAAAACCAAACACCACTCATTTCATTTGTCTGCAAAGTTATTTACAGGTATTTGGTATGAGATTTCCTGCTGAATGAAGGAAGATCCCAAAGTTAGTGCACTGTGTATTTCTAGCAGTGGCCAAGCAATAGGATTGATTAAATTATAAATTATGATTACTCTGTATCATCTGAATACTGAAGGAGACTATTTTAAAAATTTAGAATCAAAAATGGAGTCACTGAATTGGTTCTTCAAGAAAATAGCTATAATTCCAGGTAACACATGTGCAATGAAAGAAATATATTATTAATATAAATAAGGTAAATAAGTACTATGGACCCAACTAATACTAAACAAAAAAAGGAAAATGAATTATTTAGTATTTTCCCATCTTATTTTCACTGGTGTGCACTACAATAGAGTGTAACAATATTCAGGTTCATGTTATTTGAGATGTTAACCCCTGTACTTGGAGGCATTTGATTTTCCTTGAAATCATCCAAGCAAAGCTGTCAGTAAGTTTTCATTTTTGTGAAGTAAGAGACACCAGAAAATAGCATGTCAGCATTAATGCAGACATTCTAGGATAGAAGGCTTCCTCTTACATTACACAAGCCAATCAAACCTGATATATTTGCAGTCTACTGAATTCCCTCAAACTTTGTTTGTTTTAAGGAAAGTCTCCTCTAGTGACCTACCTGAAAGTGATCAGAGGAAGCTGACAGCAATATAGGATATAAAATAGACGCATAGTATGAATCAGAGTCTCTTGTAAAAGAACTTGTATTTAAAAAAATCCTTTCAAAAATGGCAAAGCATTTGGAAAAAAAGAATTATATGTGTATTAGCCAGCAGGAGAAACCTGGAAGTAATCTGAAACACTTTACACTAATTAAAATTAACTCTTTGGTGCCAGCAAGAAAGACTTTTCTGTATCTAAGTCAACTCTTGCACAAAGCTAAAGCAGCAACTGGCATATCTTTGAAGACAGAGGATGCTTCATTGATTTTTTTTTAATTGATTAGTTCTGAACTTATAAACATAAACTGTTCTCATTTTTATTTGTTTTGGAGAGTTTTGCACTAAAATGACCTAAAACTCTATACTATACATTTCTACAAGTCTTTGTCCATAAAAGAACAAGATGCACCATGGCAGGTGCCTACAGATTTTGAAGGAGTGCACTCGAAGCTGTTGAGAGCAGGAGCTCTCTTGCTGTGTGTAATGGTAAAGCAGTTTGTCAGCAGGACCCAATTATGACTTAAAAACACAAAAAATCTCATCACAAGAGATATGAAATGTTGCTTTATAATCCTTGCTACCTATGGCTTCACTGTGGAAGCCAAGAAGCAATTCCAATAGAGACCATGGCTGTGGGGAAGTGACTATCCAGCTCCTTTGCTTGCTAAGAATCAAACAAGTTTAACCTGTCATTTTCTAGGGGCACTTTGGCACCTGGAGTCAGGCATGTGGCAAGTGCCACACTGCTGGACAGGTGTGCCACCTTTGGAGAGCCAGATCCAGATTCTCCTATGCTCTGGCATGCTTAGAAAAGGAATGTCAGTTCTGTCCAAGGTCCCTATGTCTTGCAGTTCCTTGACAATTATGCCTCCTAAATATCAATTTCCACATCATTCCTGTCTCAGAAGGATTCTCTGGGTGCCTAAAGTCCCTCATAAATTTTTATGTTGCTTTTTAAGTCTCGTAAGGCTTTTTTCAGGTTCATAAATTCTTCCTTAACTGATTAGGCCTGCGCATTTTCAGCTGCAAATCCACAATTATAGTGCAAATGCAGCACTTCCCAGACAGAGAGGCACAGTAACAAAAAAAGTCTCTCATTTTCCCTTTGTCTAAGGGTTTGATTACATGTTCTCAGGCAAATCAGATAACCTGAGATTCACTTGAGTCATTTGCTAAGCACAAACATTATCCATCTTTGCCTTCCATAGCACTTCATAATCCCAGGATCTCAAAGCCAAGTACCAGGACAAAATACACAGTGTCTCCCTGAAGGAAAACTCCCTGGTGTCACAAGGAAAGCTGTAGCCATTTTGATGTATAAAACTACACTGGGGGAGAGCTGAGTACAATCCAGCAGTCAGAGAAAGAAACCCCCGGAGATTAAAAAAATTAACTACCAGAGGCAGAGATTAATATCAGTAATTTACAAATTACCTTTTAAAAGTGTTAAAACCCAACAGCAAGCCAACTTAATTTCCCTCCAAAGCTTTCTTTAGTCTCTCTCTTTCCCTTTAACTTGCTTTCTGTGTCTTTCGTCATGGTTTCCCAAGGTTCTGATCACAGTATCATTGTGGCATCAGTCTACTGGAAGCATAATCCTGGGAATACTCCTTATAAAGGATAATTTAATTGAATTCTTAAATAGTAGAAGAAAATTATTTTCTTCTGACTTCATCCTCTTTTGAGTACTTAAACCTGCACAATTATACATTAAAGAAATGAAATCTATTGACTTTGAAACCTCAGGTTTTATCAATTAGATACTTTTCCAGTGCCTACCAAAGCAAAATTAAAAAAAAAAAAAAATTAAAGAATCCAGTCATTGGGGAAAAGTCATTTTTTCACATTGAAATGCCTAAGTGTCTCTTCCCACCTGCAGTAACAGGCATTTTAATGAAGAAAAAAAGAACCAAAGAAACTCCCAGTGACAGTTCACTTTTCTAAATGTGAATAAAAAGAAAAACCACAGAAGCTTGCATTATGTTAGTTTCAATCAAACGTTGGTGAACCTGGAAAAGTGAGAGGTTTCAGAAATGAGATGGCAACTTACTGCTTGAGGCAGACAGTTCTCTTGGGCTGGAGGACATCGGCTGAGCACACATCTGACAGAGACAGTCCCTTCCATTAAAGGTAACTCGATCTCCTGGTGGAAATGGACGCCTGCAAAGTTAAAGAGAAAAATGTATTTTTGCAGAGGTTATGCCAGAAATTTTCCTCTGTTCCCCATGCCTTGAGCTTCCTGCCTTCCTCCAGCGCAATCAATATTTTACAGAAACTCAGGCCAAATAGTTTCTGCAATGTGGCCTTGGCAAAGCCAGGCACTGGAAGAAATCCAATCCATGGATGCAAGCAGAGCAGAGGTTAGACGTGCCTTGTATTTTCATTTAAATAAGATTATCAAACATATCTTATCTGAATAGTAGAGACAGTGAAATCTCCTAAGACACAACAGCTACATTTATGATGGTCTCAGCGTGATGTTGTGGACAGCACAGGATACAGAAGAGAACTCAAAGAATCAGAACTGTTCTTGAGGCTGGTGAAGGAATGTGGAGCTAGTCACTCATAAATGTTAAGAATGTGTGTTAGGCAGAAGTTGACATTGCTGTTAACTCTTATTTGGTGCCTGAAGCAGAGAATAAGCAACATTTTGTAACTCCAAATCTTTAATAAGGAGTGTTAACTGCTGAGTACAGACCCCTGCTACACCCCACCTCACTCCAAAACTGCTTAGCAAATGAACAACTGCTGATTTCAACAAAACGTTTCAGGCGTTGTTTCCTTTCCACTGCCATCTCTAAGTGGGCCAAAAATAGATCAGCAGCAATACTGAATTTCATTAATCTATTCCAATGACTCATCTTTTGTTCATTCAACATAAAAAGATTGATGCAAGTCAATGTACAGAAAATTGATGTCATGTTTCACACTGTCCCGGGAAAATAAAACTGCAACATACACATTATATGATTACCAACATGCAGTAAATTCACACACTATTTAAAAACAGAAGACAATCAAAATTCTTTCAATAGAAAAGGGCTTGAAAAATGTACCAGGCTAAAGGACAAAGTACTTCAACTACTCATCAGAGACATGAGTTTAAAATGCCACCTTTCTCCCATCCACAGAGCCTTAGCTAACTTCTTTTCACTTGCTGTAGAACTGAAGACTAGTTCTCTTACTGAGGGCAAGAAAGAGTATTTGGGAAGAGGGTAATCCCAGTAGTCCCAAAGCCACAGGCTCTTACATGATTGTTTGACTGTCCTCAGAGCCCAAATGTAGCATCCAGAATTTTGCTTTACTTCATTTCTCCCACCAAGGTGGGCTAATCACCTGAACTCACCTCAACTCAACTCATGTCCATTATCTCAACGTGTAAGCCTCACACTTAATTCTTTCAGATATGAAAGTACATTTCTGAGAACAGGGAACTACATGTAATACAAAAGCTGTATCGCCCAAATAAATGAGTGGCATTTTCAAGACTCATCAAGTCAGACTTGCAGCAAATCTTTTATAACAAATGCATCCTCAAGAGAAATATATCTTGAGACTTGCGTCTCACGATGATACCTTTCTTCATGTTTTCCTTGAACTGGGTTCCCACCATGTTATCTGAAGGGATGACTTACTTGCAAACAGTACAGGCAAAGCAGCTTGGATGGTAAGTTTTCCCCAGAGCTGTCACTACTTCGCCTTCCACGAACTCCCCACAGCCATTGCAGCGGGTGCCGTACATGCGCTGGTAGTCCAAGGTGCAGAGATACTCGCCATTCTTAATGAAAAAGCCTCCTTGTGCCAGGTCACAGCCACACACTGGGAGAAAAAAACAAACCACACAGATTAGAAAAATATCACTACTAAGGATGTTAGCTGCTCAATTGGATCAGTAAAAGGCCAGTCAAGGATTTCTGTGACTTGGCAGTTTTCCACTGTAAAATGCCTATTCACCCAAACCAGAACACATCACAACCAGGTGCCTGTTTTGCTTTGAGAAAATATTCAGAGTCCTGCATTGGCATTTCTGGTCAACATAGAGACAGAAAGCAATTCTACCTCTAACAGCCAAATCCCATGAAGAGAAAGTGCCATGGGAGATGGGAGATTGAATTTCACACTGTGCCTTTAGCTTGGATTGAACAAAGAACTCGAAACTACCTATTTAGTGTTCCCCCGTATCACCAAAAATTTATACCCAGCTGCTCCCAGGCACTTTGGTTTCAGCCACTCCTCCTGCTCCTCTGTATATTGCTGTATCTGTGTAATTCAGTAAGAGAAGCCACTCTTCACAGCAGTCTAGCACGTTAACCTAACTCTGCAAGCAATTCCATCTCATCCCCCTTCATAAGATTCAAGTACATTCAGATCGAATATCAGAAATATTGAATATCAGAAATTCTGATTATTAAGGAAAAATAAATAAGCAGCACACTAGGTCCCTGCAGTTACACAGTCCTTGAAAAATTAAAATATGGAATACAGAAAGATTGTCAGGGGGACTGGGTTCAATTCATCCTTCTGCCACAAGACCCAAGCACAGTACTGTGCTCAACATTCATTCTTGCCCCTGTTAAAATCCTTCTAGCTGCCTTCCTTAAAAATTAAAATTGCAAGGCATTTGGGGCAGGGACTGCAAATTTTCTTTGTTTCTGGCCCAGTCCTGGAGGTCTAATGATGGCTGCTGTAACAATAACTAATAGAACAACAATAAACAGTACTAAAATGCAGCTTAGAAGGAAAGCAGTATCAGTACTAGCATTTTTCCAGTTTCACATTTCTGCACAGAACAGTGATAATATTCCATGTGCAAACAAATTACATTTCATGGTGGCATTAAATCCACAAGCAGACAAAACTCAATTATCAGTGACTGAGGAGAATTACAAAGAACTACTGTTAAGGCTCTGTTATAGTGCTGCAAAATGTTCCAGGCTGGTTTTTACGTACACCTCCAGAAAAAAACAAGATCTTTCATTCCTTCTTTTTATTCCCTTGATCTCCATTTTGTTTAAAATATTATTTTCAAACTAATAGCACAGTATCCTGTTAGGCAGAAAATACAGGTGACCTCTACAACACAGCACCTTAGACCCTTCCTGGGTTGGGGACCATGGAGTAATTTTCCACTGGAGGTCCAGAGGCAAAACCTCAGCCTACTTACAATAGGTTTGCTTCTCTAAGTTACTTCGGGCAGATCCTTACAATCAAATAATGTAGAAATTGAGAATTCTGCTTTAATGTCTAAAAGATGCTTTAGAAGCTGCTAAATTTCTTAAAGAGCTGTGGAGTACTCATGTGTCTGTGGGATTATTTAAATTATAGTCTGTAATTTACCTTGTAGCTTTAACACCCCAGTATATATATTTTTCAGTCTCAAGCTGAAGGTGCTCAGTGTGCTGCTGGGTCTGCCTCAGAAGCTGCATATATGAACTCTCTGGCTCTTTACTATGATCCCCAGTTCTACCAAAGAGTCACTTTTTGAAGAACTCATTTGTTCATTGCAGACCCCTTTACCTGCCTAAGCAAGGATCTAATAAGATGGGATGATCAAAACTCACTTTCAATACCACCTCTATTCTAGCTTATTCTGAAAATCCAGCTTCACCATATCATAAAGAGGTGGCAGATCATCGTTTGCAAAAACTCCTACAAACTTTGAAGGAAATGGTTCATGCACTCACAGTTACCAGGCTCTACCCCATTTGCATGCATGGCCACAGGGATTCAGGCCTATCAACAAAAATGGGGGCTAAAAATATTTGGCAAGTCTTTTAGAGACAGTAATTGCTATTATTAAAAAGAAGTTCCCTCTACTGCCCTTTTCCTTATGAAGTCTTCTTTCTACCCAATCTCTAATTCATTTTGCAAATAACCCAGAATGTCTGAGTTACATTCTCTCCCACGGGCAAACCATGAATTCAGGCCCAAGCAGAACTGCTCATGATGTGAGCCCCCAGCAGATTCATCATCTTTGGCATACGCACAGCAGGAAGCACACACCAATCTGCAAGAATTAGAAACAAGCCCTGGCAACCCCACATTACAACGGATTTTTGCAGTCAATTTAGCACATGTGTTCCTATCACTAATCACAGCTTTAAGCTACATGGGAAAAACAAGGGTCACCCAGACTGTTAACATCCATGGCTGGAAAAATGCTATTCCAGCCGGCTGCTTTCACTTTGAGTCAGACATCAAACCAGAAAGGACAAACATGACTGTACCCACACTTGGTGTACAATGTGGTGTGTAACAGGGCAGGGATTTGAACAGCTCTTTTTTCTCCTTTTTTCTGCTTTTTGCAACTGTGCAGAAGTAATGGCTCTGACAATATAGCCCCTCAAGCTGACACATACTGCCTTGGCACACATATTTATGACCACTGTAGAAAAAACACAAAAAAGATGGGATGAACTGTGATTGTCTTTTATTAAAAAGAAGCACCATATGCCCACCACCGTTCATGCCACAAGCAGCAGAGGCAATGAAGAGAAATCAGCTGTGAACTCTACACATGTACAATACATTCTAATGGTGTGATCTAAGCAACTGCTGTGGTGCACATATCATGTCATCAAAGAAAAATTTATACCTAAATGATGGCAGCTAACTGTAAACATGAAACTATTGGTTTTTTCCTATACTGGTCGGAAAAATGACTTTGAAATAATTATTTGGTGGAGCCAAGAGTGATGCACAAATCATGTTTCAGAAGGCAAAAAGCAAGAGATATTCTGTAAACATCCATCACACAGAAATAAGTTCCTACAGAAGAATAACATTTCCCCAAGATCCTTCCTGCTCAATATGATGGAAGAAGTTCTGTTTTACATGACCAAAACCCTGAAACAGGAGACACTGGGGAGCATTTCTGTTCCCTCAGGTACCACAAGCATAGAGACAAAAAAAGTCACCATTTTTCTTTAAATGAAAAAAGAAAACCATTATCTTCAAAAGCTCCTGGAGGAACTCAGCCTTTCTCTCAGAGTCTATATATCAAAGAATTTCATATTCCAAACAAACCATCCTGCCTCTCTTGTGAATGGAGTAAGCTGGAATACAGTTCTACCTCCCACTGTATTGAAAACACCCACCTGCTAGCTTTTTCTGTCTTCAACTACTCTCTGGAGCTACTATTTTGCATCCTTGGAGCACAAAAAGATTGGAGATACTGTCAGGGCTGCTGTCAGCTCCCAAAGCTACAGGGTCTGTTTATGGAAACCTGGGCTGTCCAAGAGCAAGCCAGCTGCCTATGGATCCAAGGGACCATGACCATTCTTAAGCTGAGTCACTTCCAAGCTTTAATGGTGATGATAAAAATGAAGAGATCAGAGTTTTTCAAAGAGATTGAAAGCAGGATTTGATACTGAGCATTATTTAGGATTTCCATAGCCTTATTGTCAGGGAGAGTTGAACTCCATGTCGATGTTAAGTAAAAATTGTTTCAGCACTGAAGAAAAAAACCACACAAGGAGAGTATATGAATGTGGGCTCTCAGTTTGCAGAAGTGAATGCTATTCATTAATAAAATTCTAATGATCTACTTTGTCACCGTGCATTAAATAAGGTGCAAATTCAATTTCCTGTTGGGGTTTTATTTCTTTCTTGCATTTCTCAGCTTCATAGAATAATGGTGCTGTTTTCAAGCAGGGAAATATACAACAGTTATTCTTAGGGCATAATGGATCTCTTGTTTGAAGGTAGAAAGGAATTTGGAAATGTTTCAGTTTATCACCTACATCCAAACAAATACAGAAGGAAAATCTGTTTCTTTTTTTCCATGTAAGAGCTCAACAAATCCCATATTGATGAAAGAAAGGTTCAAGTTCTTATTAGAGTTTAAAGTTTCTGCATTTCAAATTGAGCAAGTCTCTCTCTGTCTTTTACTCCTCTTACCAACACTTTTCTCGATGACGTAAGACATTTAAAGAAGGAATATACATCCAAGTATCATCAGAAGAGCACAGTAGAACAGTAAATATCAGAAGCTGTGCTGCAGCACCACCGTGGCAGGGAGATTGCAAGGCACCAGTAAGAAATGCATACAGCACTTTGCAAAAGCTGTAACAGGGATCCCGATGACCATTTGTCACACTCCTGTCACTGGAGATTTTTTTCTGCCATACACCCATGAGAGATGCATTTTGATTGAAGCTATTTGGAACCGTGTCCAGCATTCCCAGTGGTTCTGGAATCTCTTCTCATTTCAACAGATTGACATTATAAACAATGCTGGGAAGTCAAACCACATAAACATGGAACAAATACTGGTGACCTTAAAATCCGCTTTGATACCTTGACATCAGGTAGAAGAAAAGTTTAGCAGCTAAAACTCCTTCTCAGCAAAAGACAAGATTGCATTTCTCCCCTCTTCTCCTAAACTGGTCTGAGATCCCTCTTGGAAAACATCCCTAGCCTCCAGCCAGGCCTTTCTCCTCTTCCCATGAAAAAACCTGGCACTCCAAGCATCCTGCATGCACCCCTGCTGAGTGCTGCTCTCATTGTGACACAAGTAATTCTCAGTGGGGCACTTGAGTGAAACCCCTGGGCATTTAATGCAAGCATTCATTCAACTGAAACCAAAACTGAATTCTGAGTCTCAGATGAGCTCAGTTTTAACTTGACCAATTTCCCAATCAGTGCCATGACACTGCCTTCAGTCCTCCAACACTAGAGACACAAACTGCTGCACAGGGAGTTGTTCCTGTCTGCACCTGACTTGCATGAATTTCCATCTTTCTAGCAATCCAACAGCTGAGAGCTCATACCTGAGCTCAACAGCAAGCGAACAACAGCTGTATGCAGTGTAGCAATGTGACAGCTTCCCCACTGAAATATCAGTGGTTTGTGCACCAGGATGGAAACAATGGCAGGAATCATTCAAGCATTTAAAACACCTTTCACATTAAACTAAGCACAAGGTGGAGATCAAAGTCATTTACAGGTCTGTGCAAAATGAACCTTGAAGAAAATGCAATTAGTGGAAAAATGTCAAAGTTTAGCCTCGGATAGCTTGACTGTAACTATCTACAGGAAAGATTTCTCTAAAAGGATTTTAAATAAGCAAACCAGGAATTTAAGGATGGAACACAACCAAACATCATCCAAGCCAGGCAAATGAAGGATGCACTGACCACAAACCAAGAAACTTTCTGTATTCTTGTAAGGATGCTCTGCCCCACTCATCAGGCACCTGTTAAGCATCCTGCTGCTCCTCTACTTCCAAAGGGGTCCGGTAGCTTTTTAAAAACTGACATGGCATCTGTCAGCATTCATCAATATCAGCCAAGCAGTGCAATTAATGTCATTTCCTGTCAAATGTTTGGTCCCTGAAGAGACCTCAAGCCCAACTAAACTAAGATTGGTATCAATCACTTGTCATCAATAGTATTCTGACCCCAACAGAAAAGTAAGGATACACTTCAGAATGGGAAGACACTGAAGTGAAATACCAGTAGGAATCACTGCAACAAGAACAGTCTTCAAGACACAGCAGCTAAGATAAGTAAATGCAGAAATGGCAATTAATGTCACAGCTGCAACTGAGGTTTGATTTCACATCAAGCTACCTGAATGCATGAATTCACATCTGAATTCCATTCCCTGTCCTGGGAGACATTTTAAACTCTGTTAGCTTCCCAGAAACAGCAGACTCCTGTTTCTACCTGGCTCTTGGTTCAGTGATTCTGAGCTTCAAGTGACCTCATATAATTTCATGATGCTCAGGAAGGAGCACGTTCTACCGACACGTGTGTTATCACTTCCACACATCACTTTCTGCTCCAGAAGAATTTGTGGAAATGCAGAGATCCTTTCAAACACTGCACTGGATATCTACTACAAGAACAGCCTCATATTTAAACTTTCCATCCACTGACACTGAACTATTTATAGCACTACCCTGCAGCTCGTTTGCAGTCTCCTCCTGCTGCCACTGAAGGAATCTGATGACAGATCAAAGGTCAAAGAACTAATGATTTAAAACACATTCCAACCTGTTGATATAGTGTCTGCTTACATGACCCTGACTTCTTCCCAGTTCTTCAAGGGAGGAAGATCCAGTTCAAAGTCAAAGGATTACAGAGCATCCCAAAATCTAAACTTAGGAAGCCTCCCCCTTCCCTGTCAAGCTCATTAAACTACAGAAGATGTAGCCTTGAAAAGTCATCACATAAAAAACCCCAGACCTGTGCCTGGAACCTAAACATACCAGAGAGGATTCTGCAAGTTAAGCTCGAGAGACATCAAACTGAAGAGGGGAAAATTACCACATTTATTCCATAATTAAGAAACTGCTTTATGTTGATTTATAACAATGTTTTAATAGAAGCTAAAAGGTTTTTTTCTGTGGAATACTCTAGGTTTGTGGAATGCCTCCTGGATGCCAAGACTTGGTTTTGCCTTATAATTAGCAAGATTATTAGCAGGTAACAGCCTTTTGATATCTGCTATCTCTATAGCATGTGAAACATTGATGCACAGTGAAACATTTTCACCTGACCTTTATGCCACATAATTGTGGATACCCCATTCCTGGAAGTGTTCAAGGCCAGACTGGACAGGGCTTTGAGCAACCTGGTCTAGTGATTCAGCAACCTGGCCCATGGCAGAGGGGCTGGAACTATATGATTTTAAGGTCTCTTCCACCCCAAACCATTCCATGATTGTGTGATAGTGAAGAGTAAAAATCTTAAGGACACCATCCATATTCTTATGGCAGGATTGCTTATTTATGAGATTAAATTTTTGTTTAGTCTATGTTACCATAAAAAACCTAACTAAGTTTTCCAATTCATATTCAACATCACGAACGGGGACGCTCTCTACTATTTGAAACACTCCTACCACAAATACTACACTATCTTGCTAAGATAATTCAACCAATCTCTACATGTACCAAAATCAAGCTATGTAAACTTTTAGATTGTTACTATGAAAACTTAAAGCTTTTTCTGTTAAGCAACACAGTGTCTTGAAACCAGCTTTTCCCTCTAACCCAAAAGATGAATCACAGGCTTAATAATAAAGCCTTATTATAGCAATTTTGCCAGCCTCAAAGTTTCCTCTGCTAGTACATGCAATAGGGTAAAATGCACTGTAATCAACTGACAATGGTAGAAAATTATCATTTGTATCAGCTCACAATTTAAATTGAGATATTAAAATGTCTGCTCATGCACATTGTAATTCAGGGCCTGATCCCACACACATTTACATATGGAACAGCATTGCAGTGAGTAGTCTTAGTTTTTCCAGAAAAGTTACTCACGTACATAGATGCTTACAGGAAAAACTTTTACTTCTTCATAAGCCACTACTTAATTCTTGTTAATGTTAATGTTTATTTGAGACAAACCCAGTGATGTCTCCAGCTCAACATCCTCATCTAACCTTCCCTCCTCTCAGCCTGCTGCTTCCATTGCCTGGTAAAGATTAACAATTTGCTATGCTAAGAGTAGTGTACTCCTGCTAAAACAGAACTTAAAGCTGATTTATTACACTTGGAGGTAATGCAGAATTCTGTTAGATTTGCATTTGTAACACAAACCAGTGTAAATGCCTAGCAAGGTAAGGCACTTTGTTATAAAACAGCCAAAGACAACTGCTCTGAATGGTGTTCCTGGAGCTGCACTCCTAAGTGTCTCTTATCCCTCCCCTGTCCATCATTCCCCTGTTAACTCCAGCTCCGAGTCAGCTGCTGCCTGCCTGAAATTCTTTGCCTATCAGGAGGCTGGCAGAGCTCACCTTCCTGGGGACAGCCACACCATTTTCAGCTTTTTGTTTCCCTATCAGCTCTTATCGGGAGCCACAAATAGAACCAGGCAGATAGGACACACCAGCTGGAGACACATGGCTCTCCAAGGCAGAGTCCCAGCTAGCTGCATCTTATCATAGGGGCATAGGAACACGTCAGTCAGTGGAGGTTTTACTTGTCATCTTTGGCAGGAAGCAGGTCCTCTGTTCTTAGAGAGATTCCAGAGATGGACAGAGCACCGAACTCCTGGGGAGGACGATTGTCTGATCACATTACATGACGCATGAGCATGTCCTGAGCTGGCTGATGCACATGGAGACGTAAGTGACCGTGTTCCTGCAGTGCCACAGCCGCCACTGACACGCATGCCAAGCAGTCATGGAGTGCCTAAGAGCCTCTGACACAACCTAGGGAAGCAGGACTACAAGCATATCAAATACACTTAACAGTATGATGTAAACACGAAGTTGGGAGCGTGGATGGCAATAATAAAAAGGAATCTCGTACAGAGCAAAGAACAGGATCACAGTCAAACTCTGTGACTATAGAACTCCCGTGACAGCCTTATGAGGAAATGGATTTTTTCCACATCTTCTACGTCTATGGGTAAAAGTTTAAACACTTCCAGCAGGTATGAAAACAGACAAGTGTGAGCTTGTTCAAGTCTTTCATGCTGTAGATGTGAGCTGAAGTCTCAAGAGCAAAGTTTAGTACACAAAAAAGAAAATGATAACCAAGCCACCTGTAGATGCAGCTGATACATCCTGGTCCCAGAATCTGTTGGCTTTGCTGCCTAACAACATACTTTATAAACTGAGGGGGGTCTAACTCCACCTCCTGTAGAGTTGCAGTCATGTCAAATTAAAAACCCATCAGACTAAGAGGGAAAAAAAACACTCACTCTAACAGCTGTGTTCCACTTGTACAAACCATATGGTCAGACAACATGCAATGTGAGTAAATAACTATATGGCTTAAACAAAAATTGCACTCAAATAACAGATGCTAACAGTAAACAAGATCTGCAGCTCAGGTAAAAGATTCAAAACAGGACTTGGAGCAACCTCCCATACACACCCCTTTCTTCCCTCTCTGTGAAAGACAAATGAACTCTAAAAAGATAACACTCGCTGGCAAACCCAACTAATAAGGCACAGACTGAATGAACAGCATGAGAAGAGTCTCTAACATTCAGCTCTGGCCCTCTCCCTTCAAACTGGATTTACCTTCCTCAGTTTCCTTAACAAGCTAATGGCACTAATAGTTTCATTTTCCCCAGAAAGAGTTATTTCTATAGCTCTCCCTTTTCTGGTGATCTTCATGCAAGCACTCATAAGGTCAATAACATTATAGAATCTTTAATTGTCATCAGGTTGGAAATATCTCCATAAACAGAAGGCACAATAAGTTTAGACATTCCTCTAAGGAAGCAAAAACCAAAAAAGGATAGTAGTAAATCCAGTCTTGCAACAGAATAATCAAAGCACAAAAGCAGCTTATGAGTAAGTAACTAAAACACAAGTGAAAGAAGAAACTAGACCTCACCCCTCCTAAAAAAAGCAAGATTAATGTGGTGCATTCATCAGGACAACAACTCCAAAGCCCTGCTCCATCTGCCCCCTTATTTATCAGGAGGTCCTAAGGACACTGTTTGCTGCCTGGCCTCAATTACCATTCTCCTTCGTGACCCAAGGGGTCCCAGGTGGCCTGATGCTGAAAATATCCGAATCCAGTATCTTCTGTAAATTGAGACCACTACTCACTATGGACAGGAACAAGAAAATAAACAAATAGCTGCTGGTTTTGAACTGCTCAGGGATTATATGGCATCAAGTACTGCTTGAAATACAGCAACTGTAATAAAGAGATATGCCTTTCCCCAAGCATTCCAGAAATAGTGCAGATAGTGCTCCTTGCTGCCCTCTAGGATGGGCTGATGCCACTCCAGTTTGGCACAGATGAAAGATGTTAATATCTAGGAGAAAAGTAAGCATTTTCTGAGTTATCTAGCTGTATTTAAACAAAACCCACAGGTAACAAACAGAATTTATTAGATTCTAGACATTGATTTTTCAGCATACAAATAAGTGACCTTTTAAAAAAACCCTTTAGTAACATAGGAAAACAACTATTTCTATTTTCTGCTATATTCCATATATTCAGGAAGCGGAAGAACAGAGCAACCACACAACTATTCCACCCACATTTGGAACACGAAAAATATAACTGAAACTCAGGAACTGGGCTGGAAGCACTCTTCAAAGTCTGAATCTGCAGTATACATGCTAAATACGGACTTTCAGAAGAGACAGCTTAGGTTTAATGGAAGTGAAAAACTACGTGGTACTGATTCTGCTGCTGTGTTTTAGCTGCCCAGTTACTCTGATTTATTCCAGCACCTTTCCCCATGTTTGCCACCAGCTCTGCCACATTCACCTGGAGCCTGAATCCCTCTCTGTGCTGTATCTATCCTGTGCTAAGCTGGCACTGACTCTGGCAGACAGTGTTTGCACATGGGCTTACGTATTTCTACTTACTCTCACCTTTCATCCTATGTTCTGTGGTTACTCAATTCAGCCAACTCTGCGTTGTTGCTCATTAAACAGAAACTCTATGAAGGAGCCAGGGTTGCCTCCTGCTCCACAACACCCATCTTCAAAGGCAATGAATTCACAAAGCATAGCTTTACAATTATTCGACGCTTCATTAAACCTCTGTTTTGTAAAAAAACCACAGTGAGTTCTTTGTTGTGGTCACACAGGGCTCAGTGGCATGAGCTGGAGTTGCCGAGAGCCCCCTAGGTCCTCTCTCTGTGGAATGGGCAGCACTATCCCCATTCCCAAGGCAGCTCCATGGCACAAAGCCTTAGAACACCTTTGCAGAACCTTTTTGGTGGGTTTTTTGAAAGCAGGTACTTTCAGCAGTCAATTGAGTACAAAGGACCTTAATTTTTATAACTAGCCCAAATGAAAGGCAGTCTTGCTATCGAGAGTTTTAAAAAGTTCCAGATCCTTGAAAAAGCACCAAAACCAGCAACTACAAAAAGACAGAATTTTCCTAAGTATCAGCACCTTTCTTTACCCTTCCCATCTTCAAAACCTTCAGATACTGAGCAAAGAGAGTATTTGTAACTGGCTGATGGCAGGAAGCACAACCTCCCATCAGTGGTTCAAGGCACATTTGCACAAATGGACTAATTTATAACAGATAATTATCAAGGTTTTACCTTTGCAGGTGAAGCATTTGATGTGGAAGTGTCTGGCTTGAACACGGAGCACTTCACCTTTGCAAGGCTCCCCACACTTGTGGCAGTGGATGACCGGCTTTTCAGAGGGGTGGTGGGGCTCCTGAGGATGGGCCACTGTAAAGCAAACAAACAAAAAACATTTCAACCCAAACAAAAAGAATATTTTCTCCTGTACAAAACTCTGTGTTCCCAGACACTTTTCATCACGATACAAATGTAACTGGTCATGTTTTATGCTCATCTAAAAAGTTATCACCATTTTATCTAAATAAAGTCTTTTCATAAACCAGTAGTTTAAGACATTCACATCAACTACTACTTCTTTCCACCGAGGCTGCTACAGAAAGAGGAGGAAAAACTCTCTCCACAGTGTCAGTCCCACAAAGCGTTTCAGAATGCCTGCCATTTTCTTTCCAAGAACATGAGTGTGTGCAAACCACTGGATGAGCAAACAAGGAAACAAAAATTTAGCTAATTTAATCCAAGAAAGAATATAATCCAAGCAAAAAGGATTGAAGGAAAGCAACTCCAAATCAAGTTCTGGGAAACCAGATGAACAAGATAGTCCGTATGCAAATGACTGCACTAAAAATGAACTACAAAATAATAAACTACTATTTTTGCTACAGCAGATACCTAATGCAGGGAAAGAACTCCTGAAGAGAAAAGAAGCTAATATGATTTGTCTCTACTCCCGTCAATTCTAGCAGAAATTACTCTCTGCATGCCAATTAGAGATACTACGAGTAGGCAGAAACTACCCATGTATTTGCAATATTGTCAGGGAGACATAATTCCAGGTAGTGGTAATCAGCTATTCAACCACCCTTAGCAGAGCTCGGATAGAACAGGAAAAGCTTGTGGATTTCACTGTCGTAATAAAAGTTTAATTGCTCCACATTTGGCTTCTGTAAAACATGTTTAGCTTTCTCTTCAGATGTGGCAGCTTGGGGCCCTAATAGAAGTGCCCGGGTATAAGCTGGAGCAAGATTTAATCTCAACTGTACTGTTTGAAGTGGAAAGTATTACCCAGAATGTTCCCAAACAAACCTATGTTCCTTCAATTCTCCCTCCTACATCCCATTCTAGCAGGAGAAAGCTTTCCTCCTCGTAATACTGTTCTCTAACTAGTGGTGCTCATCAGAACATTTCAGAGAAAACATACCTCTACCCACGCCTCTGTCTTTATACCATTCCTCTCCTACTTTTCCGGGCCTGCAAAGGACTGAGTGCTGATACATCACTCTCGCTGTCACTGGGAAGCATCTTCATTATTTTATCTCAGAGTTTTCTCGAGATCTTTTCCTTTCCTGATCAGTTCCTGGCATCACCCCAGCCAGGACTGTGCTGTTTTTCAGGTTACTGCTTATGCAGCAATGTAACAGAGAACTTGCTCATATTCACTGAACCAGATCCCTCCCCTTCTTCAATGGATTTCTAGGGAAAAAGTCCCATCGCTCCATGAAGTCCTTTTATATTACTCTCCTTTATAAATGCCTTACTGAAGAAATGCTGCTATCATTTTGCATTACATAAATAGAAGATTAATAATAAAAAAGCTGAACATGTGATTAGGGGAGAAACAGCATCAAGAACAGAGAATAACAAATATTCTAAGCAATTTCTCTTATGCATCCAGCCGAACTAATATGATAACTGTTATTTAGTTCTTGCTGTTACCACTCACATCTCCCACCCCAAACTTCGAAGAAAATGGCTGAATTCTTCTCTACTCAAGCTCAAAGTTCTTAATATCTCCTTCTCTGGTAGCCTCACCTAAACTATTTTCCCTGAGCAGTTATTCAGCCCATCCTGGTGAACAGAATTCAGCTGGTAATGCCAACCAGCATTTCAATTAGCAGCTCCAGTGAAGTAAAAGCTCACTGAATGCCTTACCTTGAGTGAACCTCATCTAACAGTCTGCGATGCAATTCTACTTCTGGAGTGGAAGTTATTATTCTTACAAACAAAACTATTAACTGGCAGCCAACAACACACAGAGGAAAGAAGGGAAGAAAGAAGGAAAGGAAGAAAGGAAGAAAGAAAAAGAGACAAACATAAAGGCAAGTGCCAACAAATTAAATTATTATGAGCAGATAATCAGATCCAGACAGTCTGAAATGGGCCTGGTGTCAGCTGAAGAAAAGTTCACAGCATGGACTTTTAAAGTTGCTCACGAGAGGAACTGGATCAAGGATTTGGGAAAACGTTGCCTAGGATTTATAAGGTGCACATTGCATGAAATCTGTACCTGCAACATTCTGCTTATTCCACCTCACTTGTGTAGGACATCCTGACATTTTGCACACCAGGTTCCAGATCTTCTGGTATTGATCAGTAACAAAAGCCTTTGCTCTTTACAAGAGCAAAATAACTGTTTTCAAGACTGGTCCAATGATGCAGCTTCTTTCCAGTTCTGCCTTTAAAGCCATTTAAATGAATACAAACACTGTTAGTTGCTATTTCCAGGCTGATCTCTTAAGTGAAGCTAATTATGGTGCTTGTCTTGCTGGCCTCCATTTGGCATTGTAGGTCAAAACTGAGTAATTGACTTTGGCCCTCCTGTAAGGAATTGCTTGTAAGCTCTTTCCTTTGGATATATGCAATACACACAAGGCTTTTCAGTGGCAGAGGTGACCTTTTATAGTTACCAGTGAGGACAGAACAGGGAATTAAAGAAAAAGAAAGAGAAATACCTTTACAAGCAGCTTACTGAAATGTTTCTGACTGAAGTCCAGCCAGCTCACTGGACATGTCAACCATAAGCTGCTCTGGGTCTGAAAAGGTGAGTCAGGAGCTGGGTTCAGCTCCTTGCAGGGATTTCATACCGAGAGGGAGTCCGTATTTCAGGCTCAGCCTGCACCTACCCTCCCCACATCAACTACAGGATATCTTCTCAGGCATCATGGACTGCACATGATGCAATAAGGCAACTCTAGATCATTTCTAAGACAATTACAACAAACTCCAGACAGTATAATCAGTGACAGGACATTAATTAATAATCCAGATAACCCAGAGTCCAACCCCTGCTCCACGACAGATACTGGGTTCTTTGGATGACATCCCCTACCCCTAAAGAAATAAAGCCATGCAGTTAAGTTCAGCTAAGTCACTGGGCCTGGGACCTAGCTTAAAATTAAGTTATCTGAATGATTTAGTTTCTCTGTGTTTTCAGTGTCTGTGACTGTAAACCATGTGCAACAGCACTGTTAACCTCAGCCTACTGTGAGAATAAATACCATGACAAGGTTCCCAGGTACTGGGATGGAAAGAGTCACAGAAGCACCTAAGAGAGTCACTCACGTTCTTGGTTCAGTAGCAGGGCTCAGAATTGTCTTCACACCACGAAGTGCACGCTCCCAGCACGGGTGTGGAACACAAACACAGGCTAAGTGTTTGCCCATTCCGATACATGGATGTGAACTGTCTCCACACAAAGCCTGTCAGATCCCAGTTTAGCCCAACCAGTAGGACAAGCTGCATGGGTGCTTTTGTGTAAGACTCCTGGGCACTGCCTGAAGACTTTATTTTTTTAATTAATGAACAAAATCTCTGGTCAGAGATACACAAAGAAGAACTTTTCAAGACAAGGTAGGCTGACTTCCACTGCTGCTTTCAAGACCAGCTTAAATGAATAATCAATGAATAATTAATACTTTCTTAAACTCATTTAGGTTTCAAATAAGACAAATCAATGTCCCATTAAATATCCCATTTACCCAGAGTAACACATACAGTGACTGGGACAACTGGGAAGTCTGGATTACATAATTTAAGTCAGGGAGAAATAAAAAGAATAGCAAAAAAAATCAACAGCACCTTCATCTGTGAGGAAAACAGTCTGTCACTGGAGTGTTGCTTTGTACTCAAATCACTCTGCAGACATATCACCATTATTTTTGTCATTCCTTATGTTTCCTCGTGAATCATGCAACGTTGATTTCATTACATTTTGCAACTGCACTATATTGATGTAAATACAAAGCAACTCTAACAGCTTACTTGTTACTGCATTTTATCTAAACATCTCAAAATAATCCCAGACCTGCAAAGAAATAATTAAAAAGAAAAGGAGATAGAAAAAGACCACAACCCAATGTTCATATGAGAAACCAAAGGCATTTTCTGAGCAAAATTAAAGATTTAGTTCGCTCTGCAAAGTTGAAAAATGTTCTGTCGGGGTGTTTTCTGTAGAGCAGATCATTGTACAAGGATTTAAAAACAATTATGTTTTGTTGCATCAGCTAGAAATTAGACCTCAGTATTCATAACAAACCTTTCTGAAATGGAAATTACAGCAACTACCTGAAGAGTATGCAGTTGAATAATGAAATAAAGAAAACAACGAAAATACATACTGCAGCCTTTATTGATGATTCTCTCCCTGAACACAGAACTGTTAGGAAATCAAAGACTCAAGCTAAGGGATTCTTAGCTGCAGATTCTTGCTGGCAAGACTCCATGTTTCTGCTGCAAGCCAGGAAGTAACTTGGCTTTTTATTGGAAGTCAGAAAAGCTTTTGGGAAACACCTTGCTACGGGAATTCTGCAAGGCGGAGTCACAACAAAATATTTCTACTCTAAACTGCAATAAAAAAAGAGCTTCCTCTAAATTTAAAGAAGAGGATATGGGCTACTGCTCTTTTAAAAGGGAATTTTTACCATTTTTCCATTTGCATGGATGCCTCCACAAATAAACCCGAAGCAATGCTCAGTCAACACTACCCATGCTGTAGGATGTGTAACTTCCAGCTTTGTGCCAGGATACAGAACCTCTATGACCTGTAGCTCCACAACCTCTGGGCTCTGTTGCACAGCACTGAGAACAGTCTGTGCCCATTGCAGCACGGGCAGGGGGATTCTCAGAATGTCACAGCTTTGTCCCTTCTAACTTAAGAGTGGCCTGACACAGACAGCATGCTCTGAAATGCTTATTTTCATCTGGCTGCTGTGTTTTCTTGGCTGAAGACTGAACTATTAAGGAGGCAAAATAAAGCACAGATGCAACGGTGTGAAACTAAGTTTTTTTCTAGCCTAGTTTCAAAATTTCCTCACTGCTTTCTGCTTTCAGGAATAAAAGTAAGATGACTGTTCTAGAGATTGCCAAGGCAGTAAATATAACCAAAGCTTTCTACAAGACAACTCTCTCTCTGCCCTCCTTCTCTGTATTACCTGATCTGGCCTTGGAGGCTACTGTTTCTTAAACTAATTTACAGGATTTTCAGTTCAAAACTTGAAAGTTTAAAAATAAAATTGCCTCACTGTCTGATGCTGCCAAGCAGCTCCACTGTTAATCCAACTGTGCAGCCCCTTGCTTGGGACAGGACAGAGGGAGGCAGGTGGGCACTGTGCACAGGATGACAAGCTGGGAAAAAGTATGTTCTGGTCTGAGAGCTGCTGGAGAGACACCAAAGAATCAAGTTCAAGAATTGAATCTGCCTTATCACTTCTTCTCCATGCTCTGTTGTAAAGAGAGGAGAAGTAATTTTCTCCCATCCTTTGTGCTTCTCTCTGAGATAACTGTCTGTAACCTCTGGTTTGTAAAGCCTGTCTGTCTATAGCCCATACAGTCTCCAAGGAATTCCTCTTTTGTAAAAGCCCAGCACAGTGGAGACTCGAGGGGTTGCTGAAATACCTATTTAAAAGAAGGGGTGAAAAATGCAGTGTCATTTTGCTTATCTGCAGACTCAGTTCTTGAATCTCAAATCTATAAGAATCCTATCAGGTAAGGTGACCAAGCAGTGACTGAGAAGGAAATCAAACCTTCCAGCTGCCAGGGACTGATAAAGATATTACTGCAGTCATTAGCCACAGGTATCTGACAGGGATCTTCAGGAATTCCAGGAAATCCTGGAAGGAGGCACTCCCATAAAGAGATACTAGCGAGCTGCTTGCCTACACATGTATGAGAAAGCCTAAGGGAAAATCCTAGGCTGTAGATAGCTCATACTACTGCTATTCCAATCAGATCTGAAGAATCATTATAAAGCTCTTTCTTCCTGCAAATTTATCTGTATCACTCCCACAGTGTGCCAGTTTGTCTTAAAACCATTTGTGCTGTCTATAGATATCCAGAGTAGCTATTTTTAAAACAAGGCAGAAAAAAAAATCCTAAACTTGGTAGCTTTTTGCCATAATTTTGAAATGTTTTCTCACATTTTCCATAAAAGTATTATCATTTTCCCTTTACAATTCATCTGCTGCTGAAAACAGCAGATGCAAACGGGACCATGGCAGCACAGCAGCTCTTTTGCAGAAGTCAGTGCCCTGATCACGGTGATGTGTGGCACTCACACCCACGTGAGAGCACGCTGGGCTGACCAGTGCACCCAGTGACAGCACGAGGCTCCAGACACTCTCCCCCATTTTACCTCACACTCCTTTCTTTGGGGGTGTTGGCAGGATGGATTTAAGAGCTCAGAAACGGGGAAGCACAGAAGGATTATGAGAGAAACTCATGTAAAGAGGGATAGCACAGCCCAAGTCTGCTCTGGTTTAGATCCAGAAAGAATTATTGCCAATCACCCAGTCCTCTGCCTCTGGTCTGACTCTCTACTTATTCAACAAAGAGAAGACCTAAGAAAAACTGACACTTTTCTTATGTGCCCAATTCAATTCTCATCACAACTAATGCTTCTCAGCCTCAGTTCTTCAGCTACAATAAACAAACTACACCAGAGCTTTCTATCTTCAAAATAGCATCTCGTGGCCAGATGTGGGGCTGACTACAAGACAGTAATGAACAGACTGGTATCCATTCCCTCCACCCCATCCTCCACATCTCTTGGCAGGTTCTGCAGCAACTAAAAGATTTTCACAAAATGCTAAGCAGAAGATGTGGCACATGTCCAGCCTAGAAACCAGGTGCATTGCTTCCTTGAAAAATAGATTTTTCAAAGGAAAAATAACCCATAAAGACCTTTACAAGTTTAACTAGTAAATAAGAATGGTAAGTAAGGGTAGTTCCTAAAAAAAAAAATTGAGAAAATATTTTAAGCAAAGATATCAAACTTATTGCCTGAAAATAGGATGTAAAGGCTTCAACACCAGAAAGGAAATTTTAAAAATAAAAGATGAAACGTACATTATTTTTGAGTAAGGAAACCAGTACTTAAATACTTTCCTATTTTTAGGTATACATAAACCATGGATAAAGCTAATGCAGCTAACAGGATGAAATATAAAAATTTAGAGATGTGAGTGCTAGGTAGAAACCCAAAATATTAGTAACTGTAATTTGAAATCAATGTGAGACAACTCCTACATTATTTACAAACAAAAATAAAAAGCTTTATGCCACGCACACAAATGTGTAAAAAGACGAGGAAATAACGAGCTTTAAAATACAGCATGAAAAAAATCACATTTGATTCATAGTTTCAGAACACAAGTGCAAACATGTTCATTTTCTCTATATTTTCTCTGCTGTTTCCTATCCTACTTCCATCCCTCCTCTGATATCTAGAGCTTTGATACTGCAATTAATTCCCCACAGAACAGCATGCAAGATCAGGCCCTAAGGCCTCAGCCCTACAAAGATTTATGCATATGAATGGTTCAGTATTAAGTGAAATATTTAACACCAGCACCTGCTTGATCCTATCTGAAAAGAGATCACCTTCTACAACATACACAAAATAAAACAGTGTAACTGTGATGGTTCTGCAATTAAAAGAAATGTGTTTGGTGGATCCAGTTTTCCAAGCCTTTGATAGTGATTGAGAGATGAAGAAAATTTGCTTGTGTTTATTTAGGGTTTATATCCTTATCTGGACACACTGAGGATTTCACCACAGATTCTGACAGTCTATAGCCTTAGTGTACAATTCTCAAAGTTTCTCGGTGAAAAAGCATGAATCTGACTGGGTAGGCCCTTATGGCTGAATAGGAACCTTGGGATATCCTGCTCTTGCTTTGGACCCCCCAGGAGCCTGAGCACTTTCTCAGTTTGTCAGGTAGAAACACACTTTAGTGCTAACTCGGCTCTGCAATCCAGTGAAACTGCAGCAGCTTTATTGATGCTCTTCTCAACACAAAAGCATCAGAGCCTATTTAGAAGAGTTTGTCATTCTCTAAAATAGCAGCAAGGAGGAACTTCTGCCAGGTCTGTCCACACATGTTTGCCTTTGATCACTTGGCAGGTGAACAAAAGCACATTCTAGAGCATCATCTATACTTAGCAGGAACAAAAGGACTTGACAAAATTATTACATTTATATTTGTTCAAGAAAAACGATAATCCTTTCAAAGAAGAGTCATGAACAGCTTTTTAACTGAGTATGGTCAGGAGTTGTTTTAAGCTCAAACAGTAAAAGCAATAGGGAGTTTTAAAACTACTTTCAGTAATAATGAAAAGGCACTAATCTTGCAATGAAGTATGCAGCAAACTAAGACATGCTGAGAAACAGATGATGATCAAACAAATGTTGACTAAGCCAAGCCAGTTTTTGAATCAAAACCTGCATTCCTGCATTACTCAACATGATTGTTAACAGATGGATTGCTGATTAGTGGTTAGCAAGCCAAAGGGAAGAAGCACAAAGTGAATTTAGTCCGCCATATTTCTACATTAGTACAGAGTAATTTTTCACATGACAGATCACCATAAAAATTGGGTGATAAAGAGAGAGTGAACCCAGACTCTCTAATCTGATGTTCTGAGAATGCCTTTCTTGATCTTTATCACATCCACAAAGGTTCTCTGCACTTGGTTCCACAACCAACTTACTGAGGGACAGTATTTCAAGATAACCAATGGACCCTTCCAAACTCCCTTCTGAAGGGCTGGAAGATCATGCTGAACATCTGCTTCTCACACCCAACATTCGCAAGTCTCTAACAAGTAGTAACTGTTTATAAGACTTGTAAATGGCAGAAAATTTTGAGTTATGCTTTCAACACATCTGACATACACAAGAGGATCATTCACTATTTCAAATGAGTGATTTTTTTTTTTTTAATAGGACAGAGGTAATTAGAAATTCAAGAGCTCCTCAGCATACTCTGAGCAACCATCTCATACACATCACTTGATGTCTCTATCTTAAAAAAAAAAATCACAGAATAGTCTGAGGTGGAAAGGAACCACAAAGATCGTCAAGTCCAATATCAAAACCTTACTCCCAACAATGAATAAAACAGAAGTGTCAAATTATTCAGTGCAAATCCTTAAGGATCCTCAAGGCTACATGAAAGCAAGTTGCTGAAGTTAGCAGAAAAAACAATTGCTTTTTCCAGACAGCATGGAAATTCTGGCTTACTGATGAGTGGTGGTTACCCATAATAGCACTCAAATGTCTCTCAGGCCTCTCAGCTACCCAAACAGCATCCCACGCCGGGATTCCAGCAACAAACTCGTCACAGTTCCCCTATGCATCATTTTCCGAGGCTGCATGATTATTCCATACAGTAAAATGAATTAAATTCCCTTCTGAGGTAAGTCAATATAAAAATGCTAATTTTAACAATCAATTCCCTCACTGTTTACCCGAGATTATCTGAGGAGGAACACTGACCTACGTAAGTCAGTGGTCTCCCAGATGCTTTCGAAACAGAATCTGTAGTAAAATCTCCCCTCAGTTACCACCAGGAATCTCCCCAAGGGTTTTGCACAAGATCCTGCAGAGACCTGTCCTCAGCCAACCCCTTTAAACCACAGCAGCTCTGTGCCCCATGCTTATAAACTCTCCTTCAATCAAGGATCTTGTAAATGCCCATCATTCAGTACCACCCTCACTTCTGGCATTTCTAAAGATTGAGCTGCACGGCCTCAGACTAAAACTAGGCAGCCACAGAAATGAGCAACATAAGTCTTCACAGGGCTCCTGACTCCCAGCATAGTTCGCCATGTACAGAGCTGATAAACCAGACATTTCAGAGGCACTGCCCTGTGCTTAACTGCCCATGTTGGCACACAGACCTTAAAAACATTGCAGCATAGAAGTCAGTTTCTGACGTACGTTATTTCAACAATTTCAAGTGTTACCATTAGATGGTAAAGGAACTATCACAGGGAAAGCCCTGACCAATGCAGTAACCCTGAACATAGCCTGTTCCTCTGGCTAGCATTTTAACTGCTGGATAGCAAGTAGACACCCTCGAATGCATTAAATCCTGTTTTGAGGTGTTGAGGTGCCTTTAGAGAAAAGAAAATACAAAAGCAACTGCTTCTTTGAACAAACAAGTAATTTATCGACTCTTGTTCGATCCAGCAGTAAAAAAAAATAACACTCAATGTTCTGCAAGGCTTCATTTCTATTTGGATCACTTCTTTAATTTGATAAAATTTTAAGATCCTGCTTCTGAACCAGATCCTCAACTAAAGCAAGGTTCCACAATACTGCCATGTAGATTGTACCGACATGTGTGGTACTGAAGTGCTACTAACAGCAGTGGGAATTAGGGAGTTACCCACCCTGCTGACACTGTTTATAGAACCTTGCCTATTACTCTCTTGTATAGCATAAGAGCAACAACATTTCACTTCTGAACAGCTGGCATTAATAGCAGATAATGTACATCACTGATTGACACAAGGCTTCTATAATTTCTGGGTTTATATCACTTTATGATTGGCCCATATAAAATCTGGAATTACTTCTCTCGTTGTCTCTTACAGAACAGTGTGGCTAACACACAAAACAAAATGACCACTATTAATAAAATGCATGATTTTTTTTCAAAAACATCCAAATATTGGGTCCAACTTTGGGGCAACACTGAAGCACTTACTTAGCTTTAAATCCCAATGATTCAATTAGACTCAACAAGACACTCTGCTGAACAGAACAGGCTTAAGACAATGTCTAAGTGTTCTCCTTAGACAGATCCCTAGTGAGCCTGAAAGTTATCCAGGCTCAACGAAGGCAAGGATTAATCATTCTTTTGGGGATACTGACTGTCCTCTAGGTGGAAAACCAATTTTGTTATAAATAATCCTTTTTAAATTAGTTATGGATTGCCCCCAGAAAAAAAAAAAAAAAATCCTGTTCCCTGGCTTCTCCCACCCAAAGGGCACAAGACATTTTGATTAGTGAAACTTCATCTTTTCCCATGGTATTCATTAATTTTTCTACAAAAATTATTGACTCTCCTACAGTAGCAGGACAAATTATCCTCCTACCTTGCAAATTCTTTTCTACCAAGATTCTTACCTCCCCTTTGGAAAAACATTTCTCTGCCCTAGCTTGGTGTATTTTTAAACAATTTTACTATGCCAAGCTCTATCTATAAATGTGTTGCCTTTTGAATTCTCTTCCAAGGAAAGCAACCATATAATTTTTTATTCCACTTAATTGTATTCACCATAACCAGGGCTTTGGTAGTGATGGTGCTGCAGTGGTGACTTGTGTAGGAGGTGGCCAAGGATGGGATTCTGCTGGTCACTGTTGGTTCAACCAGTTCAGCAAATGGCAAAACCAACCATTGCACATCAAAACAAAACCAGAGGAGCACAGAGAACCTCTGCAAAAACAGACATACCAACAGGTGGTAAAGATTGAAAGGACATACAGCAGGAGACACAAGAGAGATACCAGAGCACTTCACTGTGCACTGGCAGAGGTTGCCCAGAGGAGCTGTGGAGTCTCCCTCACTGGAGATATCCAAGAACCATCTGGACACAATCCTGTGCCCTGTGCTCTAGGATGACCCTGCCTGAGCAGGGAGGTTGGATCAGATGAGCCACTGTGGTCCCTCCCAACCTGACCAACTCTGGGATTGTGAGACACAGGAGACAATGCCAGGAGGGAGAAGACACCAAAGCAGAGGGGAGAGAAACAAAAATTATGCTGGGGCAGGAGGGTCAGCAGGACAGGAGAAATGCTGAGGCAAAGTAGCTGCCCCAAGAAGAGACTCAAGAGGAAGTACAACTCCAAAAGGACTGTGGCCATGTGGAAATAACTGAGTAAGGAAAAAGGAGCAACACAATGAAAGGAGCAGCAATGGACTGGTACCAGTCTGCTGCACCACCCACGCCTCACCAAAGGTACTGAGGATGATGAGTGACAGGGACTGGAGACCAGCAAGGGGAAGGAGAACTCTCTAGAGAGAACCTGAGGTATGTTCCTCTGAACATGTGTTTGCTTGCTTTCATCTTCAAAACCAGAATCAGCGATCAGAACTTTGTTAATTGTGAGAAAATGAAATTGATTGAACCTCCCCTTCTCAAAATTGGGGTTTTTTTTCTCACACCACTCACTGTTTCAGTGGGAGAGCTGCCTCTACCACCACCTGAACCCATAAACTATGTGGTCTCAAATTTAATGACTAAACCCCCTAAGCCCTCCCCTCCAGTGAGATCAATAGCAAAAGTTCTTCCATTTCTCAGTATAAAATATCTGCCATCGTATCTTCAGAGAGCTGTCTCCTACACACAGCCGGGATGCAAGGAATGTATGGAATTCCACTACTGGGAAACATGGGAAGTGGTCAGGCATGGTAGGACTGCACACTGTGCTTGCCCAACTCTTTGGATATGAGTATTTGTACCCTCATGTGAACTAAGTGCTATTTAAAAAAAAAAGTAAAATCTCCAGTAAACATGCAGTGCCTGAGCTGGCACCTCCTTGGTTATTTTTGTTTCTCTCAGTATCAATGCTGCACACCAGAGCTGCAATTTGAAACCTAGTATTAAAAATAAATTTAGAAAGTACAGAAAAGCAATGCCATAAATGTGCCAATAGAAACATAATTCCTTTACAATTGCATTGCCTTTAAAAAGTAATAAGATGTTTATAAGAGAATCACATAGCACTGGATTTTTTTTTTTTTTTTTGGTACAAGTAGAAGTAGTGAAATCCCAACACTAAGATTGCCTTGTCAGAGCTGCGAAGCAAGGTAAAAGAAACTCTCTGCTCCAAAGACCTCTAATTCAAATAATCAAGGGAGACAAGAGGAATGTTCTTATCCTCATTTTACAGATTAACACAAGGAGAGATCAAATTACCTCCCCAAGGTCACCTTAAGAGCCTCTAACACCAAACTGTTCTGTTGTTTAGTACTTTAACTACAAGTGTATTTTTTTAACATCTACTACTATGCATATTTTAAAAAAGCTTTTTCTGTGGCTTGTACAAGGCAGCACATGCCCTTAATAAAA
>VXAD01001911.1:1028021-1067478 GCA_013399195.1 Dicrurus megarhynchus | reverse complement strand
AAAAAAAAAAAAAAAAGAAAAAGAAAAAAGAAAAGAAAAGAAAATTAAAAAGGCAGCTTATTCCAGATAATAATCTCCCCTGGTCAGATTTCCCACAAGGTCTGATCAGGTCCGATTGCTCATCACTGTCTCTTTCCTTCTCGTGCCTCTTATCTTCTTCCACTGTGGTCTTTTCCTATGGCTAATGGCAGCTCATCCCCTGCCCGTGCATTCTGCCCCTTGTGTTGAAAGAACCAGCTACAGCTGCCGCTGGGGAACAAATGCTGGATTCCAGCGTCCCTCATCTCCAGCCCCTGACACCACCTTGCATTCCTCTGCCCTCGCACAGCCGAGCTGCCGCTGTAATTTGCTCCCGAATGACTGGCAAGAGGCTGCAAGGGAGATGTGAGGGAGAGCAGGAGAGCTGTTCCAATGCACACACAAAGCTAAAGCGGTATTTATGAGTTTCCTATTATTTTATTTACTCAAACTGAGCCAGGATCAAGAGGGGAAACAAAGATGAGCACAGGCGAATGCTGAGGCAGGCTGCAGCACAGTGGCTTTTCTATAGTGAGCAGTTTATCCACTCCCGGATTTAGCTTTAAAGCAATTACTAGACCACAAAACATGCTAATAAATGGTCTCTCAATGCCTACTGACCATGGAACAGATTAGAGTAACATACAGTCTGTGGAAGATGGGAATACCTATCTATTCTCTACTTGAACAACAATAAAAATAATAAAAATGCGAACTGCCACTGCTCAGTGAGCACCTGGGTTCTGAAGCATAGCCAGCCAGTGCCACAGACAAATTTTTGCTGTGGGTCAAAGTTAAGTGCAGTATTCTGAAAAACCAAATAATTGTAAATTATAACTCCTCCTAAGGTGTCCCTTTGCAGATGATAGCCACAGGTACTCAGGGAACTGAGAAGACGGAAGTGTATTGAAACAGCAGCACTGATACGGGAATTTCACCCCACAACACATCCCCAACAAGACAAAGCACCAGTGTTGAATCTGGGCATCAAACTGATCTTCCAGTTTATGGTTTTCCAGGCACTAAACTCTACTGAGAAAGGACTGGTCAGTAAACTAATGCTGAAAACCAAACAAACCAACCCTTTAGAATATTGTCAAGTCTCATCATCATATAGCAAGGTTCTGCTTTCTGTTAAAAGATGCAGGTCAGAGTCAGGAGGAAAAAAGCTTTTCTTTTGCAAGCATACTTTTATTCACAGTTATGAAGAAAAGATTGGAAATATGATTAATCAAAATCCTGAATACCCCTTAAAAGCCACAAATAAATACAAAATGACACATACATACTGTCAGCATCAAGATTTTGGAGAACCTCTATCACTACTACTACTATTACTTAATTCCTCATTTTAGCTAGCCACCAGTGACTTCCCCAAACTAAACCTGTGTCATTCATGCCTTTGCCTAGAGAGTAAGTTTTAGTATTTGTGGTTTAAAGGCAGAGAAAATGGCAAACGGAGATGAACTGACTTTTCAAAGACAGAGGTGATCTCAGTACCAGAGAACTGGGTCAAATATAAAGATAATTTGGGCTAAATTATGGACGGATTCATTGAGCAAAAGCTTCAACTTGACCACAGCTCAGTGCAAAATGTGCTTTATGTTACATGATGGAAGTGAAATTACATTCATACTGCACCCTACATTTACACTGCTCACACCTCCACAAAGGAATTCCTTCTCCATGCTACTCTACGTAGGGAGAGAGATATTAATGGAAAGAAACAAGCTGTAGGCATCAGCCAGACAGAGCAGCAGATGGCTGATACCTGCTGGAAAAAAATCAGACCACGCACACAGCGTTAAAAATATTTGCAGTAAATAAATTCTAGATGTTTTGTACAAATGCCACCCAGAACAACAGGAATAAATTAAACAAGTCAGTCTGCCTCACCCATAAGGTATCTCTTATTCAGTGACATTCTTTAATTAATAAATCACTAAGAGAGAGAGAGAGAGTGCCGCAGATACAGGAACACGCGTGGAAAAAAATAGTTATTCTATTCTAACAAATCTAGGCTGGCTTTCTATTGTTAGCAGTCCAACGTGTAAGAGCAGCACAGCACAGGCAGTCTGACATTCTTGCTTCTATGACTCAGTGTGTTACTATTAATAGCATTTGAGGCTCAAGTGGGGAGCTGGGCTGAACCCCACCAACACAGAGGCATAAGCCATTATGTCACATTTCTGACACATCAGAGATGTCAGGTTGTAACTCAACCTGGCCGTGTTCTTTTTCAAGCTGTATTTTGTAAACAGTTAGGGGACAGCCTCCTGAAAGGGGCACATCTGACCTTCATTCATAAATATTTGATTTGATGTGCAGAGTGCGCCTATGGACACACACCCAGGGATGCTGTTAACCCCTTCCTGTGATCCTCAGACACCCTCAAAAGGCTTGCAATGACAATCATTCATTTTTTTGTTCCAGCAGTTGCTGACACAGAAGCTGTTTGTTGGTGTGTGGACTTTCTGTTCTCTGAGTACATTCCTCCATTTTTCACATGTGCTAGAGATTAGCACTGCTGTATCTCACATCATTCAGCCAGGAGAGCTGCAGGGGTAGACTACAGCAGCATGCACATGAAATGAAATTTAAAAATACAGGCTGCAGTAAATTATGCTGGAGATTTAGGAGTCAAATGTAATCTACTCCAGAATAAAGACATATGAAGAGCAGACGTTAGTATTGTGAATAAAATCTCTTTACACCAGGATGGTTTTTGGTTTTAATCTCATTGTCTTAAGTCAAGGCTAAAATTTTTACCCTGCTGTACAACTCAGAATCTACTCAGATATCCTAAACTAGAGATGAAAAAGGAATAGCTGGCATTCTAGAAACAATCTCCTGGCACTTACTGTTATTTAGAAGTGCCTATTTTAAAGGAAAGCAAAATAACTTTTTCTTTAAATACCTTTTGTGCTGTACAAGCTAAATAGAGTCTCCCTTGAACACAGTGTGGGTGGAAGAGTCACAAAGAGTACACTACAGCTAAACAACATGCTCATGTTGCTGTCATTTTCTGGTAAAAAATATCTTGTGCATTCAGTGAGAGGCATGAGAACCATATGGAGATCACTCCACAAGGGGAAACAGTTAAACCAGTTTGTTTTGCTTTTTCTTGTACCTTGATAATATTAAAAAAGTATGAGTAAGATACTAAACAGTTTAGCTATGATTTAAGGTTTGTTATTCTCATTTTAAAAGCTGGTGTTCATATTTTTATCTTGCACTCATTCTTCACAGATGAGATCATGGCTTAGAAGTATTAGCACACAGTTTTTGTACAATTTCTTCAAAACTGACTGATATCTCTTGTTCATAAAGAAATGAGGGTTTTCGAAAAGGCAGGTAGAAAACAGAAAAGGAAAGGGGAGAAGTTGATCCATTAAATAATATCCAGGGAAATATCATCTGTTTAATGTCCTTGCTTACAGCAAAAAGCCTGGAACAAACAGTTTTGACAAGAAAGGCTGCCCCAGGCTTCCACAGCTTAACCACTGTCCTGCCTAGGTCAATTGAGAACCATCACTTCTATGAAGTCTCAATTACAGCATTTTGCAAAATGCTCCCTTCTCCAGGAAGGAAAAGCCACTCTCTCGTGACCTGCTCTAATTGTTATCCTGACTAAACCGTGCCTGCTCAGACAAAAACCAATAATGTCAATGTGGGATTTCTTGCAAAAGCCCTGTGACCCAGCAGTGGTCCCTGTGCCCTAATGGGCAAGCCTACAGATCCCAGTTTCAGGATTCTGAAAAGCTGTATATTAAGTATTTCCTGGCTTCTGTTTCTCCTGACCACACCCTCCTCCAGCAACCTGATGTCTCTCCCTCAGCCACTCAGCTGGCCCATTTTCCATCTTTTGGAATCAGCTTGAGCAGCAGTGCTCCTGCAGGACTGCAGCAAAGAACCAGGCAGGCAACTGACTAGGAAAGCCAATGGTGCTGGTGGAGATTTCCAGATTCACCAGAACTCAGTGAGCAGAATTCAGGTGGTACCTGACAGAACTGTTCCCCACACCAGGTGTACCCCGAGTCTTCCAAGCCTGCAGGAGAAGTTCTTCCTCAAGCCTTTCCAACCCTCCACACAGTTTTTGCTCTGTAACAACTTCATCCTGCAGCGTGTGCAATGGTCTGAGGCTGCCAAGCCCTCCTCACCCCCACCTCCTCACCACACTGTCCTGTGTGGAACCAGCAGGAAGTCAAGGAGCTGTGAAGGCCCCACAGATTGACCTCCCTACCACAGACCCTCTACATTGCCCTATCACAAGTTTTAAACAGTCTAGAGGAGCATACACAGACCCACCAGAGAGGAATATGGTTCTTTCTCAGCACATACTATGGTCTTGCCATCCTTCACCTTGGGGTCACATTGTCCCTGTTGACAAGATTGATCTTCAAGCAAATAATGCCTGATGGCCTGGATTCTAACCACTACCTTTCTGCTGTGCTGGGCTTTTCCTTGTACCTGTGTTATGCCATTTTCAACATGATCAGTCTGTAATATTGGTGTTTAAAATCACATCATCTTTCTTTCAGAGTAAACAGAATTAAAATTCAGCGAACACATCAATCACTTGATTCAGTAAAATGCATAGTGTAATCATCCTGATCTGCCAGGATTTGGGGGTTTACTGCTTTTTTCAGAAATAGAATAATTTTGTATTCTTTCAAATCACACTCCTCGGGAATAAAACATTTGTGAGGTTTTGATCTATTAAGAGGTCTGGATCTCTCAAAACAAAATCTGATTTTCTGAGATTCTTGAAAGCAGGATTAATAGGCTGCTATTATGTAGAACAGTAACAGTCTGCAAAATACACATAAATAGTAAGACTAAAGTCTAATCTGTTGCAAAACAAAATAAGAAACTAGTATACTTGGCTTTGTTCTAAATATTAAGAAGCTTAACACAAACACTTACGTAAAAAAGCACCTGAAACCTTCACATTATCCTAAGAAACAGATGAGAAAAAATGGTTACATTATGCTGCTTTGCCAGTAATATAATATACTCCAAAAATATGCAAAGCTCACTAATGGGTAAGTCTTCTGACTGCAGGTATATATAAACATTTATCTCTGAACAAACATTTATGTTATTGATATAACAACTGGCTTCTAAACAGCTTATGCTATTGCTAATCTTCAGAAAGAAGATCATGCTTTCTTCACACCTGTGTGAACTTTTACAGTATGCACACATAGCTGGAATCAAATTGAGATGTGGTACAGTAATATGAGTACAGACAGTGGTTTAAACTTTGTAATTTTTTTAAAACTATCATATAAAATCATCACTATTCTCCTGCTATAAACTGAATTTATTGAGCTAAATCATGATCACAAGCAGTACTGTTGCTGATAAAAATGTTATAACCTTCACTGACAGTCACCACAGTTACTGCTGAAAATTGCACGAAGGCAGGAATCCCCAACAGGAAAGCACACATGCAAGTGTCATCCTTTACTGTGCATGCCTAAGGTTAAGGAGATTTGATATCGAAAATCCACTTCAGAATTGGATTAACTGTGTGGAATAAACCCCACAGCCTGTCTTGGGAGTTTTTGGCTCAGTGAAATCAGCAGGAATGCTGTGAAGACTCTTTAGCCTAAAGAACTTCTCCCTGAGAGGTCCATGCAACACCAGATCGAAGCAGCTTCCTGCCAGTCAGTTAATTTGCAGAGTAAAGCAACAAGTTCTTTGTTTTGCAGTGCTGAGAGATGTGACAGTCTCTCCACTAAGCACTTACCTTTAGTGTGTGCCTCAGCAATATGACATCCAGCAAAGCAGGCCACAAGTCCATGGTGCCTGGAGATGAGGCAACCCACCATGTGGGCACTGGAGACACACCACCCTTACATCAGGCTGGGTAATCAATTGTCGCTGTGCCAAATGACAAATTCCTCCTCTTCTGATTCCATACTAAACCATACATAGGGCTCTCGAAAGAGGCACCTGAATCTGCCCTGCAAATGTATCTCTCCTAACAAGGATTTTCCAGTCCAGTGTCCTATCAAATGAACCACAAAGGACCACAGAGAAAGCTATAAAGATGCTTTCTAAGTAGATACAATTTGGCTACATAGTGTAATATTAACATATTCAAACAAGATTTTACACCAAATACATTTTTATCACCTTACTCCAGCTTCTGGAATTTTTCTATTCATGGCTGTGATATTATCTGCTAGCTAGGGAGGTCACTTGTTTCAGCATGGAAAAACTTTACATATTTGAACCTTTCTTTTAAATTATTTGTTGTCATTTCAATAGTAGGATCAGCATAAAAGTATTAAGCAGACATACAACAAATTGAGAGTAGGCATAATTGATTCGAACTTCTGCACCAACTGGAATTTCTAAAAGATAACTATAAAATCTGTTTTGCTGCTGCTTCATAGGAAAGAGTCACATATTTTAAAGAAGAGTTTTCCAACTTAAAAAATAAACAATATGGCATCTTCCGAGTACTGATGTATACAGATAAGCTAGTATGGTTTGTGGTTTTTGCATTTTACAGTTTAATGTTTCTATGTTTTATACTGAAAACTACACAGACAGCTGCACCATCTAATTCACATGGTAAAAAACAGTGATGAACATCCCCTGGTCCCACATGTTTCTGCATCCCACCATAAAGACTCTTTAAAGGAAAATAACCAAAAAAATCAAGAGCGGGATAACGCAAAAACCGTAATCACAATTATCCATTCTAATATTGTCTTCTTTTCCTCTCAGCTGCCCTGTGTCTGCATGACCTGGGTGAAGAACATTCCTGATTCCCTTTCCTCCCTTCTCCTCCCATTAACTATTTGACCACAGAGATCTACCAAGTATCTCAAACAAAGAGCCACTTTTAAGGTTTCTGTATACAAAGGTCTACTCAGTGACAGCCCCACCTCTCAGGCATGAAGGAGAAGAAGGAGCCAACAGCCATCAGCATTCACCTTTTCCTCAACCCACACATGAGGGATGTATGGGAGCGGATTAAGCGAGGGAAGCCAGATACCAAGCCTCTCTCTCACTCCTATTCCACTCTCTCCATGCTGCAAAGTCAGAGCTGCAGTGAGTGAGAGCAGCCATTTCCTGTGCCTTTCTCTCTGCTCAGAAATTTTGCCACAATTTCACCTTTTGGATAAGCAGAGCAAGCCCGAGGAACAACTTTCATAAGAGAAGAAACAGCAATTTCCACCTCTCTTTTTCCCACCCCAGTGCCACCAGTGTTTCATCCACTGTCAGAAAGCCTAGAACTTTTTCAGCTTGGAGGCAGCTTCCATTTCAGATTTACCTGAATCTGTCCTGCCTGCAAGAGGCTGTGTTGGCTCTCAGCAGACCACAGGAGGAGGGCACCCTGCTCTCCTGCCCCTTGCAGATCTGGAGGGGAGCCACCCCTGCTGTCCTGCTGCAACCCTGCCCAGGAAGGGGACGGCATTTCTCTCTGGGTTCTTGGATTAAAATACCAAGGTTATGCAACTGCAGATGACGGACACAAGAGAGGAAGTCTCCATCAGATACAGAACAAAAGCAGGACTCCCTGTAAACAACACTGGGGGGAAGTAGCCAAAATGTGCCCTTTCCAGCCAGAGCACCCATTGGCATTATGGAGTTATAGAGCAGGGGAGATCTTTGCCTCAATTTCCCTTACAATCTTCACACTGCTGCTATTGCCTATTTACACACCACAGAGGAAACTATGACATTTTCATTATTTCTGTGAATTTACAGCTGATTTAGCTCATCTTTCTTGCTAGTGCCTATTAACAGTAGGAACTGCAATTTCCTTCTTGCTTATTGGATTACAGATAACAAAGAATTTAGGAGAAGGAGCAGTGAGCCCTACAGAGGTGAATTTGGTTGTTCTAAATGATGCTACCTTAATGCAGATTAATGCTAAACCGCTGATTTACTACTAAGCCAATTAGCTTAGATTGATCCGAACATTGACAACCACTTGCCAAAATTCTGAAACAGGAAGCCAAGGGCTATGAAGCCATTAATTGTTCTAATATTTTAAGTAAAAATGTGGCAGTGACTAAATTGCAGTAGAGATATTGAAAATGGGCTGAACTGATCCTAACTGATTATTTCTTCATTTTACATTTCATTAAAAACCAAAAAATCAAGCTAACTCTTCATACTTTGAGAACCAAAGATTATTATGAGATAACACAGATGAAGTTTCAGCTATATTTCTTACTCAACACAAAACCACTACTCAGTATTTTTCACAAGGATACTTCTCACTGCTTCTCAGGACAATGCAGAAAACATCTCCATTTGAGAACCCCTTACTCAGCTAAAGATTGTCTAAATCCCTCAATTATCACCACTCTTCTAGATTGAGCAAACCTAATTCCATTAATCTTTTCTCATAAAGCTTTTTTCCTAATACCATTCCCACTGCCTTCTACTAACTTCCCTCACGATTTATCAGTATTTTTCAAAAATACGATGTCCAAAGCTAGGCAAATATCCAGTAGAGTCCTTTTCAGTAACAGGAACAGAGAAAAATTATCCAGCTGCTGTATGTATCTCCTGCTAGCACATCCCAGAAAAAGAATGGCAGCAGTATTATACAGTCAATCTATACTTACATTATAGTAAGTATCATTATTCTCCATGTGCTTTTCAGGATCAGTGTGTATTAGTTCCCACTTCTTACCTGTGCAAGTCCAGACTTCACACTTCTAGACTCGAAAATTCAACTGCATCATTTCAAACTATGTAGCTGACTTATCAGGACTATTCTGAATTAAGACATTGTCCTGCAGAATGAAATAATGATTCTAAACTTGGATAACCACGAATTTTAAAAGCATCCTCCGTATTCAATCATTAAAAAAACATAAAGGGACTGAGGCCAGGAGAGATGGCTCACTTGAAGGAATCAATTTGAAAAGCTATCAAAAAGATTTACCTTATCTGAAGGACAGGAGCAGTCTGATCAGCACCTCTCAACATCTAAGGAGTACTACCTACTACAATGCCAACAGAACCTAGATTTTTCTCTCTCCTATCACCACTTGCCACATTTGAGATTGCTTAGCTTTGGACACCTGTGTACACAGCACCATTAAAATCCTATGGCTGTAGATCACATCAAGTATCCATTCTGTGGGGGGCTACTACAAACACCATTAGCAGGTAAGACCCAAGATTAAAACAGGAATTTTTTTTTCCATTTTTCCTTCTTTCTGTCCAAGTAACAGCAGGAATTGGTGTTAAAGAAACTGCAGCCTTCAGGGTGATCTTGGGCAGTCCTTGGTAGTAAGAATGGAAAATGGCAATGGGATACAAAGAGGTTGTTTCCCTAACTGGGGGCTCTACTTTTCTTGCCACAGCACAGCAAGAAAACCTTACTAATGCAAGGAAGCTGATGCGTGGGAACTTAGATGTAAAACAGTGGGCAAAGGTTAAACTGTTTTATGCTGCAGCTAGTATTTTACAACTGGACCTTTCATTTCAAATCTGCAAAGCCCATTCCTCTCGAGAACACTCTGCCTCTGTGTCTTCCCTTGCATCACCATGTTGATCTTTTGGACTCCTCCTCTCTGCAAACATACACACAGAAAAATCAGACCTTTTTTTCCTCAGAACTCCATTTCTCATAGAATAAAAGTGAATGGACTATTTCAGTTGGACGGAACCTACAATTAATCATCTAATTCAGCTGCCTGACCAATTCAGGGCTGACCAAGTTATTAAGGGCACTGTCCATGTCTCAAACACTGACAGGCTTTGGGGATCAACCACATCCCTAGGAAGCCTGTTCCAGTGTTTGACCACACTGTCAGTGAAGAAATTCTTCCTAATGTCCAGTCTAAACTTTCCCTGGCACAGCTTGGAACCATTTCCACACATTCTGTTGGGCCCCATACAGATGGCCTCAGCCCATCGATCCCTCAGCAGAGCCTTCCTGCCCTCCAGCAGATCAACACTCCCACCCAGCTGGGTGTTGTCAGTAAACTGATTGAGGGTGCACTCAATCCTCTCATCCAGATCATCGGTAAAGTTGTTAAACAGGACTGGGCCCAGTACTGAGCCCTTGGGAGCGCCACTGGTGACCAGCTTCCAACTGGACTCGGGTCCATTCACCACTGCTGGTTAGTCTCAGCTACTCAGCCAGTTCTTTTACCCAATTAAGAGTAAACAGTATCTTGGTGCTTCACAAATTTTCCTCCACCAGTCCGATTTACTTCCTGTCTCATCACTAGACTGTCATGCTCTCTACATTTCCCCCCATGTCTTTCTCATCCTCTTAGATTGCTTCTGCCTTCCTTTACATCCAGCTGATGCAACAGAAGCAGCCACTCTTGCAAGTGATGCTTTAAATAAATATGGTTACATAAAGAGTTACTAACCTCATACAAGAGGTCACTTAGGTAATGCCGAGTCTACCTCCTTTCCCTCAGGTGTGCCACTGTCACAGCCAAAGAGTGACCACTTTGCAAGGTTGCATAAGGTGTCATTGCTGCAAGTCACAGGTGACAGTATCTTATACAGGAAGCAACATCACACAGTTCCAACACTGTTTTCTCTTCAAAATTCCAGTGCTCTATTGCCAGCAACTTTCGAGCTTTGCTAGTCCTGAATATCAGACATTTTTCCACAGAACCCTTTGTATCAGGGTCTGGCCTGACAGAATCAAAGCCCTGTGCTGGACCAGGCTTTCTAGGCTAAGACAGATTTTGTTGCAGCAAACCATGTAGACTAGCACTCTCTCTCACAGGAAGCACCCTTACCTCCTCCCCTAGACACAGAAGGGGAGGTGGCTCATCATTCTTCGGCCAAATGAACTCAAGAGAAATGCAGAATGAAGGTCCTTTCAGGGCCACTTTTGAACTCCTTTTTTTTTTTTTTCCTTCAACTTTTAGGGTGCTTTTAACTGTCAGTATGATGCCACCACTTAACTTTGTGAGACAAGGTTAACCTCCCACATTCCCATTATGAAGGGGATGGAATTTCAGGATGCAAGTGCTAAGTAAAAGCAAGTCATGGGTTAAATGGATGATACTCCAAAGGCTCACCTCCTGAATATTAAATAGCTCTGCACCTGTTGATAATTCTTGACCTTCCAAAAATCTAAGATACGGGCCTTTCCTGATGTTTATGATTCCACTTATGATCAGCAAGGAAAATAATTACTGAGTCTCCAAATGCTTTGAACAGTGTAATTTCTAATCTTTGTTTGCAAAGCCAAATAGAAACAGCAAACTGTCCTTCAGCAGGGTTTATAAGCTGCTAAATCTTGTAGTACTTGAGGGACCATAATCCCCAAGCAGCACATGGCCTAAGAGACAGATTTACGTGTTTTGCATCTTAAAGTCACATACAGATTTACCCCCAGGCTGTTTTCAAAAGGCATTCCACTGCTTTTATTCTAAGTGGGTGAGATTCAGATTCCAATTGTTGCAATTTAAGTAAAGCTGACGCACCAGACACCTTGCAACCTTTCAGTTTGCATTATACATGGCACTGGAAAGCAGGACCACAATTCCCATCCTATTGAATAGTAGCATCCATACTGTAGGATGAAAGGAAAAAATCCATAGTGGTTATTTGCATTATCTATTGCAGCAAAATGCTAAACAGAATCTGTCCCACTGTCTTTGTGATTGCTTACACATGACTGAAGAGCTGCAAAATTGCAGATTTCCAGATTGATTTAAGCCCCATACAAATCAGAAGGCAGCTCCCAGCCTGCTATGATGGCAAGAATTTCGTTGGAGTCCTGCATGGATTGATCATATAGTTGGTCACTGTTCATCCAAATAATTTGCAATTCTAAATTGTGATTTATAAAAATGCCTACTTGTATGTAGATTATTTTTCTCCAGAATACCAATGTGAAACACTGCGGGGGCTGACAAGGCAGAATGATATTTGCTTTTTCCATTTCACAGCTATATTATACATTTGCCCCATGTTTTAGCATCACTTTCATTAAAATGTTACTTTTAAAATAATTGATTACTCAGAAGCAGTAACTATCTGCAACAGCATGTGGGTTTTGGACAGTTCTCTTACAAGGTGACATTCATTAGGTACAGAGCTGACTAGCAAAAAGCTATTTGCACAGAAGTGTTATATACCAAAGCAGATCTTTGAAAAATACTTGCCTATCAAATACAATCACTCAGTATTAACATTTTGAGGAGCTGGACAGAGTGACAATAGCAGCTTTCTTCATCTGCTTAGTACAGACAAAATTCCAACACATAAGCAGTTCAGGTTATCAAAACTGAGGTCCATAAAGCAAGTCCTAGAAGATAAAATCTTTAAAATTTATCTGAAAGAGATTAACATTCAGTGCCAATTTCTCGTTCACAGACAGGAGTTTCCAGAAAACTTTTTTTTTTTTTAATTTGTAATTGACTGTAACAAATTGGTTAAGCTGGTGAATTCCAGATATAATTCTCCCACCACTGATAGCTCTATTAAGGAATAAACTAAGGTTCAATATTAACTAAAACACAAACCAAATTTTAGAAACTGCTGGGAGGGACAAAGAGCATCTCTATGACTCTGTGCATATACCCACATTATGCTACATGTTGAATGCAGTTTTATTCCCCAATTTTTCAAGAGTTATGGTAGAATTAGCAAAATAAATGAAAAGGATAATCAAAGGCATGGACTGGCTCCTGCACAAAGAGAATCTAAATAAGTTATGACTTCTTATCCAGAAAAAGGAGGCACCTGGATAAAAGATGCAACAGAAGCCTAATAAATTGACAAATGACAAGGAGGTGAACACAAAAAGACTTTTAATCACTTCTTCCAATCCAAGATTGAGGCAGCTTCAAATAATACTCCATGGCAAGAGGATAAAAACAAACAGAAGGGGAGACAGTTTCACATAACCCATAGGAAAGCTCTGAACACACTACTTACAGGATGCTGTGCTTTCAAAAGGTACTTTTCCAGCTTGAATACTTCTGAAGATTACAGTCCCCTTTGTACCAGAATGGACATACAGAGAGAGCTGCACCTATATCCATCAACTACTTCCAGATTCTAACTCGGCTTTTTATTCTTCTTTACCTCCTCTCTGTCAGTGATAAAGTATTTCTCCACCTGAACACACTTTCTGTCATCCAGCATCTTGCTGCTACACAAAACAAGGTAACTGTAAAGCAATTTAGCCTATTCACCAACCAAAAGTCAAGATCTGATGGCAGTCCTCACTTACCCAGATGCTCAGGAGTGTCAAATAACTGCTCACACAAGTAGTAGTCATCTGGATTCAAGTAGGGCAGTTGCCTCAGCAAGCTCTGCTTGGGAATGAGATACAAGACCTCTGCAATATCCCCATCCTCAATTATAGACATCCTTCTGACTGAATTTCGAAATTTCACTTTTTCCAGCACCAGTTCTTCACCTGAGCCACAAAGCTTCCCAAAGCTGTTTAAGATGGGGAAAGATGGCATTTCTATTCAGAAGAAGCTAAGGACAGCAACCTGTAGTGCACGCAGTCAGTCTACTACTCACAGCACACTGCCCTTTCCAATCCTTCTCTTTTTCTCTTATCCAGCAAAGGAGATTAAGGAAGATATATTTTTAGTGATTATCTTCAAGAGATTAGAACAGTATGCTTGATCAGGTGACTGCCATCTAAAACTATTGTAATCAGTGGAAACTCATCCCTGGGAATGCAAAAATCAGGAACAAAACCATAAAGAGTATCTGAAAATCAGATTAATATCCAGGACAAGAGAAAGAATGTAACTGAGTTACGTAAGAGGATTAGTTTAAAATCAAAAAACGGTGCTGTGTCAAAAATCTTATTAAAAGTCATTATCATCATCATCATAAGCTACAAATGCACATCTGTGCATTTAATCTAGCATGGCCCTTTTCCATGCCAGGTCTGTCTGTGTGCTACGGTGAAAAGGCTGTAGCAAAGGTAGAGCACGTTGGTCGTCCTTTTTCAGGAATGTACAAGCACTGGCTGGCACTACTTCATAAGTAGATTTCTTTGGAGAAATCCTTTCTGCAGCTTTCACTGCCTATTGCAAACAAAAGCACTTAAGCTTTCCCCTAACCATTAAGGATTGGTTCGCTTCTGCTCTTCCTCTCCACCTTCCTGTGTAGCTGACAGCAGAGGCTTTGCAGATACTGTGCCAACCCCTCCTGCTTCACTTACAAGAAGTATTTACATTAATCCAATTCCAGTGACTTGCTAATCTAATCATCTAATGAATATTTCTCCCAGGGTAAAGGCAGAGTTAATTATCAACAGGGCACTGGAAAGTCACAGGAAATTCCAGAGTGAAAGATATAAAAAAAAAAAACCCAAACTAACAACATTCATCATCTGTAAGTGAAAGTTACAGGTGGACCCCAGACCTGGACATGCTCAGTGGCAACTTCAGACAGTCTACTCAGTGAAACTCACAGAGACAACTGTGCAACCAATGTCTGGCCCAGGCTTTCAACTCCCTGTGACAGAAGTTAGCTACAGCTGCAAAATGACCTGGTCTAATCATTACACTGCTTCCACGAAGGCTTTTTCTAAATTAGAAGGTGAAAAAAACTCTATCAATAGGTTTACTGAGCACAGTGAGAAACTACCACTTAATGCTTCCCTCAAAACTCAGAGCTCAAGTACCAACTCCAGATGGGGATAGGCTTTGAAGAGAAGACTGCTTTATTTACTGTTTCAAAGAGAAAATACCAACTCATAAATCCAGACTTTGATCATCTACTAGTACATATCTCCTATGAGGTCAATTACTTTATATTTTTGAAGTAGTAAGACTTTTGTATTATCTTGAAAACAAGTGTGCAAAGTTCCCCTTAAACAGCCACACTGCTGGATTTTCTAATCAATGGAGGACAGAGTAGGACAAGCCAGAATAAATCTGTGCTAATTTTAATGGGGTGATGCTAATGCATATTTGAGGAAGAGCTGGCTCAGTAAATATAGCAACTCCAGTTCTGCCTTAGTGTCTCTTGTGTCAGATCAGGGATCTCAGCAAGTGCCATGTTTTTAGCATTCCTCCTAGGATTTGAAGCTTTGCAGCAATTTTTCAATCTCTCCCAGATTTCTCAACCTACTGACCTGCACATCACAGCCCCTCAGTGGAGGAGGCAGCTCTGAAATTTCAAAAGCTTCTACCACTGAGGGTGGATCTCCATTCAGTGCTTAAAGCAGAGGGATGACTCATAGGAGACACTGGATGAGTCAACACAAGTATCTCTCAGACTGAGTGTCATTTGTTACTGGATAATCGGTGAAGGATGTTGACATCTGACAACAGCAGTGCCAACCATCCAGCCCCAGGGACACGTCAAGGTGGACTTCACCCTTTGAGGAAGGTGAGGCAAACACACACATTGCCCAGGCATTAACTCTGCTGCAGAAGTTAATCCTCAGAGAGCAGAAAAGTGAGCCCTGCAGGAACTGTTCCAACTGTGGCAACATTTGCTAAAGCTTGGCTGCCTAACACCCAGAAGAAAAGTCTGTCCTTCACTGGAGTTTGAACATGCTGGTTTAAGGCTGACTCCCCCTTTTCTGCTGTGTCCATGCTGATTCCAACCTCCAGCTCTGTTCACCAAGACAATCATTACACCAGCACTTGCAGTAAGAACTAAACCAGTATGACCTGTATATCCACTACAGAAGCACTCAGCCTGTAGAAGAGTCTGATGTTATATCAAACAGTGCAGCACAACACAGTGTCCTTCCAGCACCAAAACACATGGGACTGGTGGGGGACGATGGACCAGCATTTAGTGACCCTACCATGTCACTGCAGAAGCATCCTGCTTAATTAAAAATAAGATCCTCCTTCCCCTGAGACAGACTTTTCTAATGCTGCCCCTTTCCAGCCCTGGCTATTGCTGTCACTGTCTGAGAACTGCACCTTCAAAGACCACATGACAGCTGCTGCTTCATAACACAAAGCAGTATGAGTTTTGGATAGTTGGTTTTTTTGAAGTACACTGTTTGTCTTCAAAAGTCTCGATCCTGTCAATATATAATATAAGGGGACAAGCAGTAGAAACAAACAAAACAAGTCCAGGAAGCATCACAGTGGCTTCCCAACTCAGATAAAGGACTGTTTGGAGCACATCCTTGTGTCCAAGGCAAAGGACAAGGCCTGAGACAGCCTTGAACAACACACTGTTACTAAACAGTGGGATTTTGCCTCTGTCTGAATCAAAAAGACAATGGCAATCTCCCACCACTTAAGTCAAGCTCTCAATTAAGTGGAAAAGATTGATTTCTGATGTTCTTGCTGAAGAGAAAAGAAAAAGGCAGGAATCACAGGGGCACAACCCTGTCCTTATGTTTCATGAAAGGAAGTCTCAGGAATCCAGGGCGCTTAGCTCAGAACTAGTGTTGAGGAAACGTTCTCAGGATCTGCCAAGTAGCAAAACCTGTTTAAATCACTGCCAATTCAAAGCTGTGTCTAATCCAAGTAGTCAGTGCTGGGATCTCAAGCCTTCACAGAGCACAATGTGAGGTATGGGCACTTTCCAGGCTGACAGTTTTCACAGGGGACTGGCTGGATAGGAGACAGGAATTATGCAGAATAACTACTTTAAATATTTTATCTCATTTCCAACTTTATAAATATTTTATTTGTATGTGTTTCCAGCCATCTCATGACCATTTCCTATTCAATCCCCTCTGAATTCACCACACCAACTAGCTGCCTGGATGATAAAAATACATGCATGTTTCATATGCAACCAGGAATAGAAGCTTCTCTACTAATGCTCTGAGAACTGAAGCAACAAAAAAATTTGACTGCAATCCACAAATAAATTACGAAACAGAATAGCAAGCAGTGAATAACAGTAAAAACCAGACATCAAGGGCTAAATACATAGAAAGGAAATATCCCTCTGTGTTTCTCTGAAACACTGAGGATTAGACTTGCCCTTCAGCAGAAATGTGTAGTGCACTAATGCTGTCTTAATTGCTTCTGCCATCAGAGTTAAACTTCTTGCAAATGCATTTCAGTGTGACTTTAGTCTTACATTGAAAGCAACAAAAAGCCCAATCAGAAACACAAGAAACTGAAGTCAGTCACAGTAGTTCAGCAAAACCTAGCTGCAAAAAATAATCAAAACAAAAATACAAGAAACAAGGTAAAACAAAATGAAATTTTTCTTTTCCCTCATCATACCACTTCAGAAAGTAACACATCCACTGCACAGGTAGACAGCCCCAAATATGTTCCACGCATCTGTCCAAGGCAACAGGATTATCAGGATTACCTTCTCCATATAAGAATTCTCGAAGATATTGAGAGTAAGGAGAGCAAAAAAAGGGCCTTCATCTAAATGAAAAAATGAGCAAGCACTCTATCTACTTTTACCATGAAACATAGTTATCCAAGCAACAAAACAACTAAATCAGGAAATGATAGAAGAAAAAGAAATCCAACATTCAAGTTCACACACACACAAAAAAGAAGCAAAACTTTACTTGTGGTAAAATTACTCCACACATGCAGCTTTTTCACTTTTGACACCCACTACTTACTTACTCAAAACTGCAGGCTGATGTACAAACACTCAGCTATTTACTGTAAACTTCAGGAAACGCTTCATCCATAGAATGAAGACCAAAAAATCATGCACATCTTAATTTCTTTACCTAAATGTCCAAAACAGGCAGTCATCTTCTGGGCATACTGACACAAGGCCTTCACCCCGTAGGGTTCCTCACTCAGGACCTGCTCACTCATGGCTTCAGCAGGAGCTGCCTTTCTCTGCAAAGTCAACCAACTCCTGCTTGTTTAAGACTGATAAGACAACAGATCTTCCTCTTCCAATTTATCTCCATTAATAATTCAGGTACTACATAAAATTTGCTGAGCTTTAAAAACCGGTAGTGCAAAGCTATTTTGTGGCTTTTGAAGTAATCATGTTTCAGTCCTTAAAAAGTATCTCAGCTATTATATTCCAGTAGTTTACAGAAAGTATTTTCAAACTGAAACAAAATCCATTCCCTTGCTGCATGAGAGGAAATTTTGTGGGGATTATGCTCAGGTCAGTGAGATATTTAAATATTCCCCTAACTCAAACCTAAAAACAGAACTACCACTACTACTAAAATGTGTTATTATGTAATGTTCAGGGTTTTCTCCAATGACATGGACAGTGGGATCAAGTGCACCCAGTGAGGGTGGTGAAACACAAGTTGCCCAGAGAGGTGGTGGATGCCCCATCCCTAGAAACATTCAAGGCCAGGTCGGATGGGGCTCTGAGCAACCTGACCTTGTGGCAGAAGCCCCTGTTCATTGCAGAAGGGTTTGACTAGAGAGCCTTTAAAGGTTCCTTCCAACCCAAACCGTTCTATGATTCCATGATACTCCTGCAAGCGGACATGTCCACTGCTACGAGAACACCACGAGTTCATCACATACTACCATGCCCCACTTCTCAATGCTATACATTTTCTGGGGACTGAAATTCCCAAAAGAGCCCAGGTACAAACACCACCGTGTTTTCTGGTAATTTCCAGCACGGTACATTTCAGAAGACCTAAGGCACCGCAGCCAGGAGCAACAGGAAGAAGGTATTTTCTCAGCACTCTCACTGGAGCATGAGGCCCATCTAATCTTGTTGTTATCCTGGCTGAGAAGAAAACACACAAGAGCTGACTCAGCAGTCCTGCTGCCAGGCAGCTGCAGTGGCCACACATACCTGTCTCTGTTCTGTTCATCTAAGAAAATCCACTACAAATCACACCAACGTCAATGACATCTGCTGAGCTAAATATTGCAGAATGGTTTTGGCTGTAGTCTCTTGACTCAGGTGGTGATGACCAGTGAAGAATAGGTGCTCCTCACAAGCAAATATGCTCCCTTGTTTTCTGTCCATTCACTTAACACTTGCTGCTTCCTCCCTGAGACCATATACACTCATGAAAAAACATTTAGTAGAGCTCATACAGGTACTGCTGATGGCCACATAAAGCACTGGTACAGCAGTGGTACTGCTACACTTCAAAGAGAGATCTGTGTTAGTACATCTCAATGCAAATTTTATTCACAACAGATTGAAAAGCCTAGTTACTAATATTTAATACTACTTCCTAGGTATAAATATTTAATATTTCTAGATACTAGTATTTAATATTACTTCAACAGTTTACTGTCTAGAAAAGCATAAGATACAGTTAAAAAACAGCTATGGGGCTTAGGTATCTTTTATTGAGATAAAGGTTATGAAGAACCCGCAGAGGTAGGAATTCTACAGTCCACAGGTCTCTGCCAAGTTAGTTTACTGGTTTAAACCCACACAAGGTTCTCTAAGGCAAGCTGTACTACTGCCTATGGCAGGAGGAACAGAAAGACCACAAGGCCACAAGGCTTCTCTGTGCTGGCAAAAACCAAAAAGAGTGACTGACTGAAAAGAGCTAACTCAGGTTAAAGTGGTATCAAAGGCAAAAGGATTTGTGTTATAACTCAGCTGAGCAACACAATTAAGCACGACTGTCCCATACAGGCTTCTTATCAAGCTGCCATGTGACATTTTTTTTCCACTGCTATTATAGCTGACCTTTAAGTAATCATTAGCCAAACTCCATCAAACGCCTCTTTCTGCAGCACACACATGCAAATTGAAGCACTGCTACAAAGTCTGTCCAGTCCATGAAGTCTGTGAATGTCTGTGCGAAAGGACAGTATCAAGTTCAAGTCTGAATAGGGTGTGGCTACATTTGTATCATCGTACAGAGTCAAACTTCTACTCTTTGAAAAACCACCTGGGGATCTCCGGAGGTGGCACACTGAAAATCAGACCTGTTTTATACATCAACAGCAAGATCTTGCATGCACAAGCCATTCTGTTAAACTAACTTGGAAATAAGAAAGCAAATGTTATTTTATGTATTGGTTTCTTGGTATTCATTCCAAAACATACATGAAACATCACTTTGCCCTTTATTCTCCTGTTACAATTTGTAACAGAGAAAAAACGCAAGAGAAAACACAACTGCATTTCTATCTCAGACTTAACTAAGACCACACTGTGACAATTTCCTTTCCCAACTGATGACATTTGCAAAATCTTTCAGCTGAATTAAAGCATTGTGCTCAGCTTCCTGTTATCAACTATGTATGATAACTTCCATGGCACATGAGCCTTTGGTAACAAAAGCCCAGCTTTGCAGTGCATCGTAACGCTGGACAGGCAGCATAACAAGCTCTTGGGAATGCTTTTCCCTTTGCTGTATGCTCAGAAACTGAATCTGACTCACTTCCCCCATCCCCAACAACCACCACCAAGTTTATCCTTCAGTGAAGCACTAAGCAGAAAGATTAAACAAACAAAAAAATCTAAACAATATGCTTGAGATTACATCTAATGATCATTTTCTTGGACAAAGGAGAGCAACACCGGCCATCTACCTTCACGTGGAATTATTAGCTGGGCTGAAATAGTACAAAGAAAAACAGTACATAGAAAAATCAGTCACCAAATGAAATATTTAAATGACATTAGGGGAAAAAAGCCCTAATAATGTCAGCTGGTAAAGTACTGTCTACTACCTCTGGAAGCCTTAACGTGGGATTTGGGAAATATGCTGTCTCTGCACTCCCACAGACTTGCTGTTCATCCCTAAGCCATTCCCTTAATCTCTTCCATTGTATGTCCCCCTATCACTTTCCCCCTCACAAGGGATTTGTAACAATAGGTACATTAAAGACTGAAGTTTTCAGACTCTGTGATAATGGAAACTATAGAAGTACCACAGAGAATAACACTAGGGACTAACTGGTCAGCATTAAATAAGAGGTCATGTAAAGCATAGCTGAGTGCTTCTCCTTGATCTTCATTACCTTCCAACTTCATTACCATATTTCTCAATGATTTTTCAATAGATTGCATCCCTTATTCAACACTAAAAGTGCTTATTTTCCATACATCTTCTCCGATCTGAAAATTCCACTTTTAGTTATTCTCCCCCAAACAAGCAAAATCATTGTTACCGTGGTTGCTGTGAATAGAAGAGTTATCAGGTTATGACAAAAGGCATGATTCAACCAAAGGATATTTACCTTACTTTATCCATTCCAGTGTTTATTTCAGAATAGTCATGGAAAAAAATATCTCTGTTCACATCTATTTTCAGACATAAAATAACAGTGTGAGCATTAATGGATCTGTCTATTGCATTATTAGAAGATGAGGTGGCTCAGCATTTTATTTCCTGGCAGCACGAGGCTAATCTATTGATCAACAATGTCAAGAACACTGCACTATGGATTCTTACAGCAAACCAAATCCTTTTAACTTACAGGTCGAAAAAAAACCCAAGAGCAATTGCTGACAACTGATGCAATTTCATAAGCAAGATATAGTGAAAGCTGTATGAAATATAAATACAAAAAATGCTGCACCCCCAAGACTCTGTATGATTGAACAACTGACTCAACAACACAATCCAATGCTTGCCTATCCTAAAGCTTATAAATAATCCCATGACTTCTGTGGGGCTGAGCTCTATGCTTGAAGTCAAAGAGGTGCCTAAGCCACTCTAGGGAACAATTAGCCAGAAGGATCCTGGCAGAAGCTGGCAGTCCTTCAGATCTTCAGTAGGAAGCTTTTTTCCTGCTCCTCAGCAATGTTTAGGTGTCTTTTATTTAAACAGAGCAAAGACTTTCAAGATAAATGTAATTCCTTTAATGATACTCTTTTCTTTACTTTTTCTTTCTTGAACTTTGACATTTTTCTTCCAGCTGAGAGAAGAAACTCCTTGGAACATCCTCTTTACAATGTAAACTTCATAGTAACTGAGACAAATATGTTGGGAAGCAAAGAGATCAAAGTTGAAACCTCGGCGTACTTTCAGTCCTCAGCTTATTTCCTGTACCTTTGTAAAGAGTGACGTGTTACAAGCATGACATCAAAGAAAGCACCACTCCTCTTGTTATGTATTGAAATAAACTGAATATCATTATACTCTCTTCTGCCATGCCACATAATTACAGAAACATACATGGTAACTTCACTGAAATGCTGAACAAAGAATTACACCAGAAGAAAGTCTTCTCTAGATCACTGCAGGGCTCCCTGAACATCTTAGTTTAACATTAGCCCTTGTCTCCTAACACTGCATCTTCTGCTGTAGATGTAGCACCAGCACATGTGAATTAAGCATTTCTCTTGCTGTATCCAACTCCCAAATTCTCCAACATCATAGTCATTCTCAGAGCATGGCATAACTCTAAAAGAATAACTCCTGCAGTCACACAGCCCTGTTCTAGCATCAGTGAAGCTCTAAAAGAGATTCCTTCTTTGTACTATAAAGGCTAATTTAAGCCCCTATCAGACGCCAGTAGAAACTGTTTGTCAATGTCCATCACAACTAAGAATAGGAGTTTACCTTTCTATATAGTGGAAAGTATGGCACTGCTACAGGATGCCAGAAATGACATCAGATCAGTTCATCCACTGCCAACATTCCTCATAAAAGCAGCTTTAAATATGCTGTGTTGGCTAACCTTTGTTTTCTAATTAAATAAATCCTACTGCACTGTTGAACCCTTCCTCTTGTGGTCAGCACTATCTTCTGGTTAAATCAGCTGCACACACACACAAGTGATCAAGAGCCCTGTTAAAAACTAAGAAACTGTCAGTTAAGCAAAATTATCACTCTGTGAGCAGCTCACTTCTCACACAGGGATCACATTCTGTACAGGCAAAACTGAGGCAAGGACACATCTGAAAATACATTGATGGGACAGACAAAACGCTTGGAATTTGTTTTCCATTTATTAATGGCAGGACATTACATATAGCATATGCCAACTAGTATTTGATAAAGAGAGGTTTTAATCCCCTTGGGTTTTTCATAGCTGCACAAACAGTTTGCTTGTATTTTACTGATAGTTTAGTGGAGTCTCCTCAAACAAGATCTGTAATCCGGCACCACCAGGAAAAGCAGCAGTCAGAGAAACACGGCAAACTTCCAGAGCTGACAGAACATTGAAAAGGTGAAACATGCTCTTGATTTGACAACAGGTACAGCTGGGTTTGTTCTTTACCAGTGCCACTCAACACAGGACAGGCCATATCTCAGGATACTTCCCTGACATGCACCACGTTGTGAAGCTGTGTCTATCAAATCCTTTGAGAGTTATTCAAAGATAGCCTTAAATCAAGAGTCCTGATCTTGCAGTGGAAGTGGAGGGCACTCACAATCTAGCAAGCTACAATTTTGAAAGAGGAAGTAGGAAATCAGGTCTTACAATAGTGGGAAAAATCATTCCAGTGGTATCATAAACTACTGGAATGGTGAATGAGTCAAATAAAGCACCTACAAAGAATTTAAGACCACTATTTTGACTGCTTGACTGATATTTACCATATTGTATTTGCAGCAATGATTTACAGCAGTATTTCTTCAGCAAGAATTTCTTGATCTTATCCTTCCACTGCATGACCAAATGCCATAAATTAAGGTGGGGTTTTTTTAAGGTCTTATGTGTCATGGGCTACTAAGAAAAGTCATTTTTCCAGGAGCTGAACTTTAAACACAAGTGTGGGATTTTAATTAATTTTAAATTAACTAGAACATAATGTAAAGTCAAGATGGCCCTGGCCATCTCTGAGGATCTTCTGCAGCATTCTTAGCCATCAACATGGAGACTCTATCCTTCCTGCTATTAAAAATACATTAAATACTGCATCTAGACAGTTACTTCATGAGATGCCTGATTCTTCAGTTTCTGTAGAATGTAAACAACTATTTTGTACATACTAGGAGGGTGGTTGGTTTGGGTTTTTTATGTGTAAACACTCCCTCAGCCTAGAGCAAAACTTAAGTTTCCTTTTATTTGTGTTGACGTTACCACTGTGGTATTTGTTTAATACACAGATTTACCACTGACAAAAATCAATGACCAAAAAAAAAAATTCCTTTTCCATGCAGTTCAGCTTCAAAATCCCTTCTGGTATTAACACTCTCTAGGCATCTTCAATTTTTTTTTGGTCAGAGTTTTGCCTTGATTTGATTGAGAAGTAGTTCTGCAATTAAGAATACCTAAGCAACAACAAAAGTAGTTTAAAAAAGTAGGCAAGCCAGCCAACCTGTCAGGTTGTGTGAACAAAAGCTGATTGATGAACTTCTTCAAGCAGCACTAAGCAAAATTTTCAGATGAATCAGTTAAAACAGGTGCTGATCACAACAGCATTTATCAGTAGAAAACCTTATGTTATAAACATATGTTGTGCATATTTTCAGACTGAAACTAGTTGGCAGCTCCCAGTTGTTTCCTTTTTAACTGTGAATGAATTAGAAGATAATGCATCATTTTGTAGTGGTTTTCTGATTGTTACTGAGTTTTCCCCCCAACATTTATGCTTTCTTTGAAATCCAGATCCTCACAGTACTGTTTCTGGAGTCAATTAATTGATTCTGAACAAGGAAAAAATTTCAGTTCTCCTGCTGCTTACTGGGTTATCATCAGAATGAGGTCAAGCTTTCCACCTCAAAATAGACAGCTGACAAAGAGAATGAGGGGATCATTTTTCCAGAATGAGAAAAGCCAGCACGTGAAACTGATTAAAAATGGAAGTCAAACTAAACAACCTGTTTTCATTACCCACTTTAATGAAATGACAAATAATTACCTCTCTGTATATTAGATTTCAAGACAGCTTGACTCCCCTACTAATGCTAGGGAAGGGCAAGTGCAAACACCTACAGAGCAGCAGGGAGAAGAATCAATTGTCTCCCCTGTGCTTTCTCAGTGTGGCAATCAGGAGTTTATCTACTAGGAGCCAGCAGGGAGAAGAGATTTCCATCCCCACCCAGGAGATCACCAGCACCAACCAAAGCAGGCAGAGGTACAAGCAAGGCTTTCCCAGTTCTCAGTGTATCTGGTCAGGAATGGAGAACCAGAGATTCAGCATAACCTCACTCTAATGAATCCCTGCAGGACTAGGGGACCAAATATTCATTTGATTAAATTCACATAATGATGTGGTGGTTTCCCACATCACAGCAATATCATAGAATCAGAGAAACATAGAATCATTTAGGTTGGGAAGGACCTCCAGCATCATGGAGTCCAACTGTTAACTCAGCACTAACCATGTCCCCAAGTGCCACATATATGAATATACAGAAAGAACTGATTTTAGCCAAATGCTCAATGCTAACCAAATGCATACTCTGCTGGGATTGATTTATATGAATATAATAACTAAAAAATAGGATTTAAAAAACAAAGCAGGAAAGAAATAAGGCAGGAAAAAGGAATTTTGCACACCTAATTCAGCACCCACTGAGAGAAAGAACAGAAATAAAATTGCTATATTTAAATCAACATTAGGTTAAGTGTTTAGCCTATAAAGACTAACTAGTAATGGAAAAAAACATAATTTTTTGTTGTTATAAAAAGTTGGTAGAAAACTTGGATTGTGTTTTTCTGGTTTTGGGGTTTTTTTAAGGGAAAGTGACACTTTTCATAGAGAGGTGAACACAGTTCTTTAATCTGTCTGCCTGTACATTTTTCAATCTCCAGACCCATAAAGGTAGATGATGTCTGTTTTTAAGAGACAAATATTGGATTAGACAATGCAAAGAAGAAAACAGGACTTTACTTCTTCTACCTCTAACCCCTGAAATCCAATGGGCATCCCAAGGGTTTATTTATCTGTCCAAGCATAAGAGAAGGCAACTACCCACACTTGAGTTACCAAGAAAGCTAAATATATTCTTTATATTTATGCCACCTTCCCCCACCTTTATTTAAGACTGTGGTATAAAAAAAGAGGAATGTTTACTAAGCAAACTAAGAGTTGCATGCCTCTTGGATGCAAAGAGAATTCACTTTGTATCACTCACCACCAAAACTGTGCTTTTGGTGTGAAGAAGCAAAGTGCCTTGAGTCTCACCTCGTTGCAGGTTGCTGCACATTGGCACCCTGTGCTGCACAGTCATACCTGCAGCACCTCTGCACCAGGGAAAGGCACCACACACCAGCAACAGGCACTGAACACCCACCCCTGCCTGTCTGCTGTGCAGGGACAGAAGTGACAGGTGGCTGCAGGACAGACAAGGACTTGTAGGTGTGCTCAGCCAGCAACACACAGATTGCAAAAGGCTTCCTCAGGTTAAACACCAAAGAAATCTGCCCTCAAAAGCACCCTAACACTGACAGGTTATCAGCTTTTCATTCAAAGCATCAATTAGCAATACTCTGAACTCTTCTGCCACCTGCCACTACAGAACTCTAAAACCTCTTTTTGCAGAACTCACCCCACAGCAACAGCGTGCTGTCACCATCTTTACCTAGATGGGAGACTTCAAAAGACAGCAGTGAATTATCTCTAACAAAAATACACAGAGAGCCAGAGCTGGATAAAATGCCTGTTTAATTCCACTGAGTTGTGCTTTGCTCCCTACGTTCAGATATCCATTCCAGAGAAGCAGCACATGGATACATGCACACACTGTTCAGCCAAGTAACAAAGTCCACTGTTCATAAAACACACCAGGCTGGGGAGGAATTTAACTCTTAAATCGGTAAAGAAAAACAAACTGAAATAAAGAAACTGCTTTTCTTATCAGAAAGATCCCAATTTCAGTTCAACAAAAGTTCCTCAGCCTGCTTTCCCTCTGTAAATCCAAGAACCACTGTCCTGTGGGTGGCTTAACCTGTCATTTATCATTAGAGATTTACATAGCAGAGCAATAGCCCAGGACAAACCTTTGCCGTTTGCAGAGCTCTGATGTGTTTCTAGTTCCATTTGTGCTCTCAGGCAGTATTGTTCCTGCACCTCAAAAGCTACAGCCTCGCAGAGAACGGATGGCAAGCTGGAGGAACAAGTGAGAGCCTTCAGAAGTGGCTCACTCTATGGCTCCACTCCTACTGTTTCCTGGGTTGAACACTATGAAAGGGAGTGGCCCAAGCAGAATAGGTGTGTCTGTGTTCCCAAACAGTTTAAAGGAAGAGTAAGTATTTTCCTCTAGATATTATTCCATTACTAATTGAGACCTTGGTATGCCCTCTTTCAAACAGTGACAAGTCTTATGTATTGACCATCCCAAAGCAGGTGATATTATCCATAACTTTCTTTTTCATACAAAAGGATCCTAACCAGCAGCCCTAGAGGTTGACTGCAAACAGAGTTGATTTTGTCCTGAGACTGTTTTCTGTCTGTTTTACTCTGCATCTCATCTCCACTCCACTGCTGCCGTTTTATGGCTATATTGCACCTAAAAAAAGGAGGAAGAGCCTGTGGAAGAAACACTGTTACCCATTTTCACACACACTTGGAGCAGGGAAAGCTGAAGTCCCAGGCATCTTCCCTCTGTTCCCACAACACCCCTCCCGGACAGAGGCAATTAGGCTGACTGGTAAGTGCAGACTTCCAGGCATTTCCTTCTACGCAGTTGCACATACCCGGAGACAAACTGTTCCTTGAGCAGCTGAATTAATGAATCTTTTTGCTCTGATTGATTTGCGTCCAACATCCTCAACACCCATCGGGTTTGCCCTACCTCCTTGTAACATCCTCTTGGCAATACCGTTCCCAGAATTACTTGCAGTTCCTTTCCATTTGTCTGCTTTCCCAGTTCTTTCCATGTCCATTAAATCATCCATAGAACCCTTAAGCTGTCTTCTTTAACTGCTTCAGATTCTTTAATTTCTGCTCACACCTCCTGAGCTGCACATTCTCCTCTTTTACTCTCTTTCCCCTGTACCCATACTAATGGTTAGTACCTTTAAGTTCTGTCCCCCTGGAAGGAAGAGAGAGGGAAGACTAAAAGAGAAATTGCCTATTCCTCATCCTAGGAAATTTGACTGAAAAGCAGCCAAACACAAGGTGCAGAAACTAACAACTTGCAACCTGAAGGCCTCTCTAGAACACACTTACTCTCCTCTGTACATTATCAGAGACTGAGAGATGCTGCTGAAACAAAATCCCATTTTATCATTGAGATTTCTCTTTAGATGACCAAAAATTATCACTTCTCTAAACATGAATGAAAAGATGACAGAAACATATAAAAACTTTTGGGTTCTTGGTTGGGAACTGCTAAATATGACCAAATTTTGGCCAAGTACTTTTATTCCCTCCTTCAAACACTAAATCCTGAATTTCCTGGACTCCTGACTTCATTTTTCCCACAATGAATTGTCATCTTCTCAGCCAGCTTGTTAAAAATACACATTCATTCAGATGCCCAGACAAATGTAAACACAGGCACAGAACCTGGTCTCTCTACCTTTATTCTCAGCCTGACATTGTTCTTCTGTGGTTTTATAAATTTTATTTGCTGCCAAATTAAGTGGAGTGCAGGACAGGGTGTTTACTCCATTTAGACTTTAACATGCCTGACTGAAAATTAATAGCTCATCAGAAACACTCTTTTCTTTCCAAAACCATTCTTCTTTTTAACCATCAAAGCACTCCACACTTAAATTACCATTACTAATCCTCTGCCATGGTAAGCAGATACAATTATTCCTGTTCTACAGACAAAAAATTAAACTACTATATTCCCAGGAAGTGTTGACCACTAAAATGTATTTATTTTATTTACTCTGCTCCTAGATACAAATGCGTATTGTGTTTCTGTCCTGGATAAAATGATGAAAAGGAGCTCCACAGGTCCAGAAATAAGTCCTTCTGTCTTCATCATAAGACAAGTTCCTCAAGTTCACCAGTGTGGTTTCTTCAGTTAACCACATTTATGTATTTTTTGTTTAGGTGAAGAGGTGAAGGAGGAAGATGAAAGGCTTCAATATACATCTCCATTTTGCACAAGTCATCACGTTCTCAGTAGCTCAGTATTATTAGTACCTACAACATTAGATACCATATTCAAGACAGGTATAAGTCATCTATATGGCCATTTATGTACATAAACATCACCTCTCTAATACATATGATTACATATTCACTTTCATTTATGTCCAATTAACTGACCATACCTCCTAGCTTTGTACACCATGATCGCTTCTCAGTGTACAAACTCTTAGTTCCATCTCAGGACCTGTTTCCTAAAGCTGAAGGTCCAGTCTCCAGGAACTTCAGACTGTTTGAAATCTGCCAGTGTGCTGCCATAAACACTGTATGTTGTTCTCATGAAAAAAAGAACACGTAAATCTTGCCAAGTGACAAGACTTGGAAATACTGCAGTCTATTATGCTCAGCAGAGAGATGTTTTTGTTGGCTATTAAAGCTCAGCTGAGACTTTCTGGCTGTTAGTTCTCCAGCAATTTCATCGGATTTAGCTTATTCCATCCTACACAGCTCTCAGGCTTATGGTAATTCCTACAAAGTGATTGAGAATAATCAACCCCTGTGCTGCAAGGGATACACAGAACTACAGTGGTGCCAGAAAACAAAAAAGACAACAGTGTTCTCCATGACTCCATCACACAAACCAACAATCTGACATTCCTTGAATTTAAAAGTTCGTTTGTACAATTTCCATTTTTTTTAATTGCCTTTTTTTCCCCTCCAGACTTCATGTAACCCAAACAGAAGCTCCCACATTCATAAGCTACCTACTATCAGAAAACCTACTAATCAAGAATGTTATCAGCCACTTCAGAAAACCACAGATCCATGAATCAGCACATTCCCACGGCATCTAGTGGGAGACAGGCAAGGCATCACAATTTTTCCTTCAAGACTCAAAAGAAGTTCTTCATAGATGACATTGGACCATGTTATCTCAGCCTGCTCCCTGGAAGATTTTATCCCTGTTGAGATATTCTTTCCATACCACAGATGAAGAAAACACTGGGCAAACTGAGTGATCTTTCCAGGACAACAAATCTCTGTGCCCAGCTTAGAGACTGAATCGAGGTCTCGTGAATCCCACCCCAAAGGTCCAGCCATCACACCTCCTGTTTAAAGAAAATTATTTATTAAAAAAAACAAACCACAAAAGGAAAAAAAACCACCGAGGGACTTTAAAGGATACCAATAAGCTCTTACCAAAGGAAATAAACTTACCCTGTTCCCTCATAGTTTATCTTATTATGTGTTCTCACTTCAAGCCCCATATAATGGAAAATGCCCCCACACAGTCCCTGGGGGTGCCACAGCCTTTTCACCAGAGCTGGTTCATAAGTGACAGAGCCACAACCAACACATCACAGGAGCAAAATCACACGCAGACTCTTCCTCACTATTTCAGCAAACAATTTCCCTCACCTCCCAATATAGGCTGACACTCCTGATTGCTGGTAATTCTTCTCATTTACAGTTTCCAGGAGTGACTCCTCCAGATTTTTTGCCCCGTTCTTTGAAATTATTACATCAATGTCATTGTCTCTGCCTTGCAGCAGAAACAAATTTACAGTAACTTCCTCAGTGCTTGCACACAGCAATTATTTTCAAGTGTAACTGCTTAGAACAAGTATTATGCCATGTCTCCTGTGCTCCAGAAAAACGAAACTTTATAGACATATAAAGTGTAGCCAAGCAAACACTCCTTTCTTGTGCATTTCTAATTGCATCCTAATTATAGCATTTTACAGGCATTTGTGTACCTTTCATCCTAGGGTATCCCAGAGCATTTTGTAAACTGTCACATGGTTTTAAAAGGAGGCCTATATTAACCCAGAGCTACTCATACCAGACATCTCTAGAAGCCAGTGCAGCAGCCTGTGGATAAATTCATTATGAGAGAGATTTGGGCCAACGGCAGAACACTGTATCTCTGTAGTTAGATAAAGACCCTCCCTCCCCCTTCAGACATAATTTGAAATTCTTGCATATCCATTTCATTTGATGATCTCAATGTTTTAAAAACATTAATTAACTTGTACAGTATTTTAATTAGTTAAGGCATAAACAAAGATCTAAAACCTGCAACAGGAAGCGCTTAAGGGAAAAAGCTTTAGAACCAGGGCAAATACTCAGAGATCCTTCTAGATTCTCTCTCTGACATTGCAGAAAAATGTTGATTCAGCTTTAGACTACCTCCAGATCAGTGTTTAACAGCTACTAATGCACCTATTTTCCACATTTTTTTCTAATTCCTTTTGGAATATGTTCCTGCTTTTTACTAATCTACACTCTGAGTGAGCTCAATCCTGTATTCTAGTGCTGTATGAAAAACGCTTCCCGAACAGCTTCTGTTTTGATTTGATTAGGTTGAGGCCAAAATTCTTATAACCTCAGGAAAAAGAATTAAAAAAAAAAAAAAAATTCTCAACATGGTTCTTCTGCACAAAGATTCTACAACATTTTATCATGTCTCTCAACAGCACTCAGTTTTACAGGTAAATAAACATTGGAGTTAATTTTTTCCAGCAAAATAATCTGAAACAAGGCTTCACATCTGCAAGAATACAAGCTGTTTATTTTTAGATGCCTAATTTTAGGCAGCTCGTTTTAAAAATTCCACCCATACAGATGCCAAGTTATTTTCCGAGGTCACACACTGAGGCAGTGACAGCCCTGATGAAAAAGCCCAGGCATCCTTGTCCTCACAAGCATTATCAGAAGGCAAAGAGAAGGGGTAAATTGCACACTCCCCAACATATCCACGCAGGAAGGAAGGAGACTGAGTCAATTCTCCTGGGATTTCAATCTACGCTTGTTAGAAATACAGATATTCCAGTCGGGATACGCTGAGCTTTAAATAGTTTCTAGACTAAAATGGCAGCCTTCCATTACACTTCATTTCAAGATTTACTTAACAATTTGCCTTTCCCCAAGCTAAGCTAAGTGTTTGTAAAGCCACAAGAACATGTAACCTTCCTCTGCTTTTCCATGCTCAAAGGTAGCTTGGAAACTTGCTGATACTGATTGCTTTCCCCTGACCTGGCTTTTAATTCAGGCGCCAGGCAACGGATCACAAATGGATAACATGAAGATAAAATATTTGGCAGACAATCGACTGTCACACACTTTCTGTTGCCAAGACACAAAACAGGATGTATTAGAATTATCTCATTAATTTACTTTTCTGTAATTCTACTTTTTATTGGCCTCTTGTTGGTTAAGCAAATGGTTTTTCTTTCAGAAGGGAAGTGTGTGAAGCCTAAACAGGTACTTTTAATACATCAGAGGCTGGCACTTAACAAATCTTTACAATAAATAACTGTGGGCCAGATCCTCAGCTAGTTATAGTTGATTTTGCTTCCTGATATGAAAAAAAACCCCTTTCTTTTTGAAAAAGATTAGGTTAGTGGAGGAATCAGTTTACATCAGCTCACAATCTGAATCCTAATTTTCTGCCTTCTCTTTTCCTTCAGCTTCAGGGAGTTACTAAATGATTTACTATAAGACTGAAATTATGATCTGTTGTTTCATTAATTGCTTTTAAAAAGTTGAGTGCAGATTTTTTTGAATGCTCCTAATTTTGATACACGTTATCTGCAACTGTGATCCACTTGCCAAACAATTCTCCTGGAAAAGAAAAATATCCAGATTCTGTCAGTGGCAGAATAACGTTTACATCCTTAATTTTTTTCCAAGGAGGACTCAGCCTTTCAAGAAGTCAGCAAAGACCTAAATGAAAGGCTTGGCTGAGGGATTAATTCACAGTGAGTAATAGCTGTAATGATGGTCAGACAACAAAAAATTGGTCTTTATTACATTAAAATAAAGCCTAGGTCTGTAAGCACTGTCCATGAAAAAAAGCTCTCTGATGCTCCCACAGGTATTTTGCACATGTGAATATTTGCTACAGCAAGTTAAACCAGACCAGAAATGCTGAAGACTTCTTTTAGTGTACACCACTGTGAGCACAACAGCACAGTTTTGAAAAAGAAGACAATTTAAACAGTGCCTGTTTTCTTTAATGTCAGTGAAAACTTTTCTTATGCCCTGAATATTGTTCAGAGTGAGGCAGGGTTCTGTTTATGCTCTGCAAAGAGATGCAGAAACACAGGGAAGTAAACCCAGTTTTCTCTATAAATCCTGCATGAAAATGTAGATGTTTCTAGCCCACAGTATAAACAGCGATAGGCAAAAGTCAATATTGCAAATGTTCTTCTTCAGCCTTAACAAAAGCGGCATTATCTGTGTCAGGATTTTTAGTACCATACATCACACACAACTGTCAGCTCAGGAGCTCCTCAGGCTGTGACATGATACTCCAGGATGTGAGCAATACTCAGTGTTGTGGGTTCCTGAGACTGTGCCCATCCTCAGCAGCCGGCCTCCCACGTGACATGGCGGGAGCCTTTAAAATGGAAGTTTATTTAATTTAGCAGTGTCTCTGTGATGTTACATCCTTTGCAAGAATGAAAAGAGTATGCTAATGGAATCTCTAAAGTGAAGAGTTCACTGTTCTTTTGTGTAAGAAACTGAGGTGTGGGACTGAGAAGAAAAGTATCATACAGAGAGGGAAGGAATGGATGCCACTTCCCAGTGTATCAGATCTGGCAAGCATAGACTGTAACACCCCACAACTCCCTCCAGAACCTGATGGAGTTCCAGCTTAACTTGATCAGCTTCTGTAAGAAGTTGTATAGTGAGGTAGGAACTGGACTCTTCTCCCACGTAATAGACAATTGGACAAGAGGAAATGGCCTCAAGCTGTGCCAGGGAAGGTTTCATCTGGATATTAGGAAAAGGTTCCCCACTGACAGAGTTGTCAAGCACTGGAACAGGCTGCCTAGGGAGGGGGTGGAGGCACTGACCCTGGAGGTATTTAACAGATCTGTAGATGTGGCACCTGGGGACATGGTTTAGTGGTGGATGTGCCAGTGCTGGGTTAAGAGTTGGACTTGATGATCTTAAATGTCCTCTCCAACCTAAATGAATCTATGATTCTCTGTAATGTTTACAAGTGCCATGGGAAAGCTGGTGTAGGGATTAACTTTCCTCTAGCTCCTATACTAAATTTATTTATGGGATGTTCATAAACTTCTTTTGTCACAACTTCATTCATTACTTAAAATGGCTCTTTCTTCTCCCTTCACAAGTATCATACACTTTCTGATGTATGGCCTGACAGGTACATTTCTCTTTGACTAAACTGAAGCAACACATCCCTGTTTAGAGACCTATCCATTACCATCCTGTCATCAAACAAGGCATCAACATTCTTCTCTATAGTCATTCACACCCCAGTAAACTCCAACTTTACAGCAAAAATCCTTCTTCTTAGTCCCCAAGCACGCAAAGGTCTCTTTCTAGGTAAAATTGAATTTCAACCAATTTCTAGAATCCACAAGACAGTTTTTGTTTGGTTTAAGTACAGATGCAATATGTTGGGAATATTAAAAATGAGAACAATGAACAGTATGGTCCAACAAAAAAAAGAAGTTGCCTCTTTAATAACTTGGAATTGCTGAGATAAATCACAAATACATCTAAAGACCAAGGCTCAAAAATGTGCTAGAAGGGAAACACCTCAGTTACAGGTTTTTATAGTCCTACATTTGCTTTAAGTATAAAGCACTGTTGATAGATAAGAATACTGGAAGAATTCAAATGATGCCTTATAAATTTTTTTTTCTTTGCTGCAAGGCAATTTTTATCTCAGCCTGTTGGATCATATTAAAAATTCTTTCATTAAATTTTTATCACCACTGGTATTTCTACATATGAGATGTGACTCTAGACTAAGAAATTTCTTCTTATCACTGAGATTAAAGCAAGGTGATACAGAAACCTAAACAAAAGGACCATAAATTTAACATATGTCTCATTAATAGGCTCAATGGAAATATTAGGATGTTAACCAGTAGTGAATTTGAGTAAATAATGTTGGGGGGTGGTGTTGCTTGTTTGTTTGTTTTGGTTGTTCTTGTTATTTTGCTAGGGTAAGCAGAGAAAACTGAAAGTGTTCATGTAACAGACCTCAGGAGTATCTGCACTCAGTTATTTAACAAATAAGCAGTAAAGTTAAACAGTAGAAATATGCAGGATTAAAATTGATAGCAGAATTGAAATTGATAGAGGTTGTTAAGGCAGAAGAAAGGAAGATTTATTCTACTTTTAATTCACATTCACGTGCTTTTATACCTGCATGTTTTCTTTAGAAGTAGGGCAATGGCAGTTGCTTCTAGTTAAAACACACAAGGGACGCCTCACAGAATCAGTGGTTCTATTTATTTATTTATCACTTGTGTTTCAAAGGTCAGAAAATGAGAACCATGTCCGCTGTTACCTGCCATATCTAAGCAGCAATTTCATTGCTCTTCCTGTTACTCAGTGCCCCATGCATTATAAACCACACACTCAGAGCACAGAGAGCTCATCTGAGTGCAATTCCTTATTCCATTCTGCCCAAACTTTCTGCTACAGCAAGCAGAAATCTGTCAAGGACTTACATGTGGGACAAGAGACCAAAAATATTGAAATTCACATGGATCATCACTCATTTGTCAGGCCATTCATCACAAGGAGGACAGAGATTAAAAGGGAGAGCCCTGACAAGCAAGAGCAATGCTTGGGGGATGGAGAGGAGATCATTGCTTACGTGAATGCTGAAACTCCTCTGATGTCAGATCCTACCTCATGGCTTGTGCTTGCTTTTACAAGCTGCCCACTGATAGCCTTACTGTCACTTAAGATATGAGTAAGGATGATAAGATTTCAGCCTAAAAAATGTACAGCCTGTGCCTACTGAGTGCAGACCACAGTGTGCAGGTCAGATTGCTGCAGGGCAGAATGCCCCTGCATTCGGCAGTCTACTGTCATCATATTCCTAGAGCCTTAAAAGAGAATCACATGTAAATCCAGCTGGAAGAAACTTCCACTCTGGAAGTCTCTAGCTCAAGCTTCTGCCCAAAGCAGGGCTAGTTCCAAAACCTGATGAGGTTGCTCAGGGCCTTTTTCTATCAATGTCTGAAAACCTCCAGAGACTGCACATCTTTTCTGTGTAATCTTACCAAGGATTTGGACACATGTATTGTGAAGATTTCCTTCCGTTTAGTTGGAATTTCTCTTGGTGCACTTTGTGACTGCTGTTTTCCACCCTTCCACTATGCCCCAAGAAGGGTGTGGGAAGGGGTTTATACAGAAAACATGACCCACTCTGGTAGTTGAAACCATCAATTGTACCTGCCCTTAGCATTCTCTTCCCCAGGCCTACACAAAGCCAATGCCTTCAGCTTTTCCATGTAGGTCCCAAGCTCCAGATCCCTAATCAGCACTCTGCTGCAGTTGCTCATTTGTCAGCATGTTTTTTGCACAGGAGGGGGAGTGTAAAACTGGAAAAAAATTGGAAACTATTCCAGAGGAAGCCCTCAGTGCTGAACATAGAGGAGCAATCACTTCCCCTATCTGCCAGCTATGTTCTGGCAAATCTTGTAAATCTTACTCTACTCTGCAGCAAGCTTTCAGTGTCACCAGGACACACTGTTGACTCACATTCCTGCCCCTCAGGACCCACCAGTCCTTTTCCACCTGGCCAGCTGCTCCCAGAATGGCAACCACATCTGATGTGCAAGACTGCCGCTGTCTTTGCCATCACACATTCCTTGCTGGCCCATTCCTCCAGATTGTTGAAGTCCCTCTGAACAGCAGCCCTGCTCTCCCTGCAGTGCCCTGACTGTTTCTCCAAACCTGATGACACATGTGAACGTGCTGAGGGGACATTCTGCTCCAACACCAAGATCACGGATAAAAATGTTGGACAGGGCACCTCCAGCATCATGTCCTGAAGTACCCTGCTTGTCACAGGCTGTTAGCTGGACACTGATACTTTAAGCCTGAAGGTCTAGCCAGTTTTCCACAAACTTTGTAGTCCACCCATTTGGTCCATAATCCCCAGTTTGACTACAATTATGCTCTGTGATATCAATTTCTTTGTGTAGTGGCTGGGAGAATAGTGAATACACATCTCAAAGCTGCCCCCCTGCTACGCACCAAAGTCCAGACAGAAATGGAAACAATCAACACTTGTGTCACCAGCTGAGAATTCCTCCCTGTCCCCTGTATTACTACCATAACTTACTCCTTCTCTCCATCTTTTTCCTATTATATTCACTGAAGGGATGCCAGCAAGGCCTTTTAACACCTCGTTCTCCTGTTATTAATTAATGTGCTCTCCTACAAAGAACAGAAGCAGCTAAGATGTGGTCTGTTCCTTCTATTTAAAGAATGGGCTGTTATGGTCCGCCATCCATCCCAGATGAATCAGAAAACAATTCCACCCTTCAGCCTCTGAGAACCCCTGGAACAATTTTAAGAAAAATTAATACAAGCAAATGAAATTTAGATGGCATTTAATGGAGCACTTAGTCAGCAGTTTATGCACACTGGTGACACCCACACATCAATTCTATTAATTTTTTATCATGAGTTTCACATTTGCTCCATGACAAATCAGAAGTGAAAAAAACCCCACCCAACAAATAGCTGGCCTTTTAGCAGGCTGTTTATGTGCACTAAAGGGATCCGAAGCTGCACTCAAGGTCAGCTGTGCTGCCAAAAAAAAAAATTCCACCTGGAGTACCTGTCTGCCATCAGCAGTGGGAAAGGCTGGATAACACATTCCTTAAAGACACCTGCAATGGAAACATAAATCCTTTGTTCCACTCTGAGCAACTGTGCTTTTTATGTAGACACCTTTACATGGATCACATATTCTTGGAAGCTCAGTTTCCAGATAACTTTATTACACTGTCACTAATTTTTCCAGCTCAGAACTATTTTCAGCTTCAGATCAAAAGCTATTTTTAAACTTAAACCCTGGCAAGAAAATTATCCTGGTGGTGTCTGGGCTAAATTTATTATTACTATTCTTTTTTCATCAATCTAAAATACTAAAATAATAAGAAACTATGGTGTTATCTACCAATGAAAAAAACAAAAATAAAGAAACTAAAAAACTTAAATGCTCTGTAGTCTTGGACTCCACATTTAAGAGAGGTCATTTTACATTAAAGATATGAGACTTCATTCTCTTCATCTCTAGGCCACTCATACCTTATTGCAAAATGAACCAGAATATGTTAAGAACTGTCTTTTAAAATCTCCCTCTGATTTGGCCATACCAAATCCCCCCCTACATTTCCTAGTCATCTGTCTCAGCAAACACAGACATACTCTTCACTATGATCATAAATTAATTTGCAAAGCAGAAATTCCTGGAAATCTAGAATGAAAGTCCCATTTTCCAAAAAGTCACATTTAGCAAATTTGAGAGTACAAGCAGCTTCCAAACTAAACAAATGAGTTGGGTCATCACTGAAGTCATTCTTACTGTTCTTCAGTTATAACCACATAAGAAAACCAAAAATCTAATCCTGGAAATAATCAGAAGTACCTCCAGCCCAATATGCATTTTACACTGTCAGAAATTAAAAACATTGCTCTTCTACGCAAATGATGTTACTTTTGGGTAAAGATACATCAAAATCAGGAGAGAAAAAAGCCTAAGTGTTTCTGTCCCACTGAAGTTGTTTAAAAAATAAAAAACTTCTATCATATAATGCAGATAAAGCAGATGATAAATCCTGAATGTCTAGAAGGCACTGCTTCCTACTCAATTCTGCCATACCAGAGCACAAGCTCCTTTCCAACACAAACACACACACCCAGATGTGAAGGCATCTTCTCATAAATTTAAATACACATTATGAATAAAACTACCGTAAGGCAAGCTGACAGGAGGCAAGATGGGAATACCTTGGAAATATTTTAAATAGCTCCAGTGCCTTGGAGAGGTAATTAACTGTCCTGTCCTAGAACTGAATAATACAGAAGCCAAAATGCATATTTCAGAGCTGCCTGCAGAGAAACTCTTATTTGCAGCTCAGAATAAAGAAGTTCTATTTAAGGAAAAATCTACTTGAGGGGAGGATGGCTCCAAATCTTTCCTTAAATGAATTCTCACTTAAACTTCTTGTGTTAAGTCCCATTACCCACTGGAGCAGTAAGGTCTCTGCAGACAAATACCCACAGACTGACAAACAAACTTGCATTGTTGCCTGTCCAAGTGACCTCCAGGTTATGTCCCTGGTTGCCCCACTGGGGTTAGAACGCAGCACTGTGTTCCCTGATGACGGTATCTATTCCACAACTGGGGACAAATGCCTCCGCCTTCCAAACACGTGAGGGAAGGTCTGTGTGTCCTCAGCACAGTATGTGAATCGCCTCCAGAAGCCCTGCCATGCTCCAGGAGAACTCTGGGAAGGGAGAGGCGTGAGCCAGGCTGGCCCACTGCTGGCACAGGGCAGCTGCTGGCAGCCGGGCAGCACAGCCGGGCAGCGCAGGAACGGCTTCACAGCCTGCACCGACTCCAGCTCCTGGACAGCATCCACACAGAGCTCTGCAAGGGCTCAGCCTTTAGCCTGGCATGGCATGGCTTCACAAGCAAGGCACCAAGGTATCAGAGCACTTGGTGGCTTGGTGGTGCCTCTGACGACGGAGAACAGCTCTTTAATTGTGACCCTAAAGCACCATCTCATTGGAGCAGATCTCAGATCTCTCAGATCCATGGCAGTACTACTGTGGAAGCAATCGATTCTATAGCAAGGGACCAAGACTCTTGGGAAGCCAGTGCACTTAGCAACAGAGAAGA
>VXAD01001911.1:992119-1027994 GCA_013399195.1 Dicrurus megarhynchus | reverse complement strand
AAAAAAAAAAAAATCACCTCTGCATATCCCTCAGAACTACTCCATAAAAGCAGAGGCCCTTTCCAGGCAGCTCTGAGTATGAGAGAGATCTCCTATGATGCTGAATTAGTACCTGTGACCAGCACAAGCTTTTAAAAATACCCTATGACAGGGCCCTGAATTTGAAGAGATGTTCAAACAAACATCCTTCTTCAACCAGCAGAGAAAGGAGTCTGTCAGAATATTCTCAATTTTTCCACATGGCAGAGTGGCACAGGCACAGCATAAGAGTGATATTCAAGCCATAATTTAGAGAGCAAACATAAACAGCCCAGAGCAGTTCCCATGCACCCATCCTTTCCTCCTTTTTTTACAGCCTTCCTGAATTTAAAGGGAGACACGGCTTTTTTAAAACAATCTTGGCTGAGTCACTAATAAGAACAACAGCAACAACAAAAAATTACACACTGGGACTAACTGGCAAGATCTGGCAGTACAGGAGGCCCTCAAGGCACAGAGCCAGACAGCCGGAGCTCACTGGCCAGGTGGTGCATTCGTTCCTTGGGGAACCTGGCATTAGTCTCACCCAGCAGCTGAACCACAGAATAATTCTGGCTTAAGTGTTGGAAAAAGTGTTTAAAGATTTGCTCTCTCAGCTGTGGGTGAACGTGGCATACATCAGAGCCAGGGTAAAGCAAATGTAAATTACTGCACTGGGAGTAGGAGGTAGGCAAAATGTACCAGATTTAGAACGAGTCCTTAGTCCCTGATGCAGGCTTGAGGCAATGGTCTCCCACAGAGGAGAAACTTGGACACTGGGGATATGGCCCACTGGGTTACTGCCGTGGACCCCTCTTCACAATAATTACCTACTGTGGCACTGAGGATGTGAGGATGTAGACAGGCAGAATTATTTTTGAATGTTGGCAGTCTTTACACACAGACTGTAATGGGTTTTCTGCCTGCAGACATTTCAGAAAATTAATTCAAATTAACTTCTGAAATGGATTACAAAAACTACTTCAAAGCCTTTTGTGGACACTCTCATTCATAAGTAAGAGTGACCTTTATCAATTTCAGTTAGCTCATTACAAGAATAAATTAAGATCAATCAGAGGCCCTTTAACTCTGAATTCACTTCTTTATTTAATTTGGATTAATTGTTCCTATGTCTCTCCATCAGACCGTGTCAAACTATGAGGCTGGAGAATGGAAAGAAACAAAAATTCCTGCAATATCTTCCTGGTCATTACACTAAGCCCCCTTAACATAACATGTTCTCACATAAGGCTGTTACATTCTTGCTTCTAACACCAAAATAACTGTGGCTGTAAAACTCACTGTTTTGGCTAAAGTGAAAATATCCTAGTAATATCTGAAAGTGATACACAGACACTGATTGCCTGGACGCACCACTTGCATTGTTTCATTCATATATTTAAGCTTCCTCTCCAGGGCCCTGACATCCACAAAAGTTCTGAGCACGTTTAACTCCCCCAGAAGGTCTCAGGCCAATGACAGGAGTAGCAAACAACTGGTAAATCTGTCATATTTAAAATCCTTCTGTCATCCCACTTCACTGTTCCCTAAATCCCATTACCACAGAGCTGGTTTTGTATTGGTGACTATGCTGATGCACGTGGGACAGCACAGCCAGGTACCATCTGCAATTACAGTGTTACAGAAAAATGTAGTATTTCCCACAAATATTTGGCAGCAAAAGTTTTGTGTACTCCAGAAAAGCACCCCTTGGAATAGCTAGGGGCAGCCTTTCTCCCACCCCCAGTCCTCTGGAAAGGTTAGCTTACGGCTGGAGGTCAGTGAGGGACAAGGAACACAGGGTGCCAGGAGTGACAGGGCCCCATTCCCTCGCAAGAGAAAAAGCAGCAGAAGCAGATGACGCATCTGTCGGGCCTCGCTCCAAAGGCAATCGCAGCAGAATGCTGTGGATGCTGCCAACTGTGATTTGAGCTGCACTCGACAGCCCTCAGCTTCTCCTCAAGTGCAGACCATGTACAGAGACTACTGAAGGAGCTCAAAGCAATGAACCAAAACACCCTGCATTTTACACAAGTCTTCAGAGCTGGAAATAGGCTCAAGGATCTGGTAGCACTCGCTGAGCACTGAGGCTTTTCCTTATAACCAGGGTTGCCCACTGCCTCACTTGTGGACAGGAATAACTTGTTTTGACAGATTTACTGCTCTTGCCATTTCCCCCGAAACCTTTAATGAAGTTTTTATGAACCATTTCCTTCAAACACCCTTTCACGAGTTGACAATGCAAGGAAGTTACATTTGCAGAGTGGAACAAAGTCAAACAGACAGATGGGAGGCAAAGCAAGCTAAAAAGAAACTCATGCTGCTTGCCAAGCATCTTCCTAATATTTTCCACAACAGGCTGTAAGCAGTATTCCCCACTTTCTCAAATATCACGTCTTCCCTAAGATCACGATTTTTAAGTCACCTTCTACTCTCTTACAGCATTACTAAAAGAACAGAATTAATCAGACAACCTTTTTGCCTAATTGGAGGAAGAGCTTTGTTACATGTGACAAGAATCTGTATTTATCTCTTATGTACCCAAAGCGATGAGCACTGGAGAAACTGAGCAGCATTCCACCGATCCAGCCAGTGTGACACTGACTTCCTAAAGAAAATCAGCCCAGTGGTAGTGTGCTGACTGAAGGCTTCACTGGTTACTTTGAAATTCAGATGAGTGTAAACCTTTGGGACTCCAGAGACTGAGCTGTACTGTCAGTGAAACCTGAAACAGCATAAAGCAAGGCAAGTTTGTCCTTGTGTTGCCACCTATTTCAGTTACTATGGGTTTGCAATATGCATGCACGAGGAGGGCGTGTGAGGGGAGGGGGTTACCACGATTCTCTCTCCGTGTTCTTCAGCATTGCTCACTACGTGTTGTTGTGGAAGTGCCAACATTACCAGCACACAGCTATGAGCAGAAAGGCAGCAGAAGAGAAGCAGGGAAGAGCAAGGAGGAGGCGGTAACAAAACGCCTGCAGTGGCATCCAAGATGTCTGAGCTCAAATCTCACCTGTGTCAGAATTCTTGAAGAATCTTGGGCACACCACGATAAAATGTTAAAATGAATGTGCACTGGAAAACAATGGTTGTTTTTACTTGACTTTGGTCTAACACTAAGACTGACAAAAACCTATAAATACTTAAAGTGCTTTGTTTTCTTTAATTGTAGGTTTCCTGAAAGAAATTATGTAACACTCAACACAGGAGACAGAAGAGGAACAGACCCCAGACGTTATGCTGCCTTAGAGAATGTGTGCCAGCCATCCACACTGTCCTATGAATTATCCATATAACATCATTTGTCCCAAAGAATTCAAAGAACTTTACAACCTTTAGTGGACTATGAAGTAGGCTGACACAAAGTCCCGATACACAGAACTCCCACTTTGGTGAGCAGGAGGAGTTCCACATTTAGAGGACCTGTTGGATAGGACTTGCCAATGCAGTATTGCCTGGGGGCAAATCCAGACCCTGAGAGCACAGCAGATTGTCTGAAGCCTGTGAACTTCATCCTGTGATAAAAGAATTACTTTTAACCATGAACAACTTTTTCACTTTGGTTTACTGTCCATCTATGTTTTGTAATAGAACGAAAAGAGGTCCAATACTGACTTCCAGAAACATGTGTGTACTCCTATCCTGTACAAGACAAAAAAAACCTGAAGACAGACCAGGGAGAAAAAGCAGAGTTGAAGAGATGTAAAAACAGAGGTGACCTGTCAATCTTCTGAGTGTTCTCCTTGCAAGTCCACAGACTAATGAAGACAGGCTCAAGGAAGGCAGCCTTGTGTGGGAGGGCTTCTACCACTAAAATTGTAACAAAACAACAGGAAACAAACTGGTGAATGCAGTAACTGTATAAGCAAACTGTAATGCTTAAGACTAGAAGCTGTTTATTACACGGGATACAACTTCTTGCACCACTGAGACAAGAAGTGGAAAGTACCATAATTACGTAACCAGCCTATTAAGTAACTTACTCACTGATACATCTAAAAACGTAGCAAGCAGTTAGATGTGGATTATGAAAACAAATAACAGTTACAGCATTAGAATTTGATCTCGGATCTCTGAAATGGTTTCAGGAACTTCAATGTGGTCAGAATCTTGATTTCACATGGTATCAGCCAGCACCTTCCCAAGGAGCTCACTGCTACACTGCAATGTATAATTGACAAATATCCAATGTCAGTATCATGACAAGAATCTGTCATAGTCCTTCCTCACAGAATTTCCCTGATGAGAGCTGGAAACAAAAAGCTAAAAGTAATATATTCTGCGTAATGGAATGAATTTTATGTCTTCCTTTCCCTACCACATCTGTTTATTCCTGTACTAAGTGTGTGCTTCTACATTGTCAATGGGCAAGCAAACACTTGTTACAAGTGCTGCTTCCAGACTGACTGGCTTTGGTACACCACTACTTTACCATAACTTTCTCCTCTCGAAAAGACTAAACAAGGAAGGAAAGAAGCAAGCCTGGGGAGACTAAAATGCTATTTGTCACAATGGGGCCTCAAGAGAAAAATAGTAAGCTTTATTTTCTTCTACTCTGTTGCATCAGTAATTTGCTGGAAGTCTCAAACTCTAAAAGCTCTTCGAAGCACTGCTGCTACTGCCAGTTTCAAAGTCAAACTCATTTGTACTTACCACCTTCACTGGAGAAAAGGGAGGTGGTGGGGTCCATCTGCATTAAGGAAAATACATGTGACAGTGCTCCTCCTTTCACCTTATCAGCAGTCAGCAAGTGTTCAGGTAAAGCTGATAAGGAACCCGGCTCACAGGTACAGATTCATTTTAGGATATTTCTGAGAGACAGTTTCAGTTGAATAGGAATTACTTAGTCAGATAAAAAAGGTTGACCGGTACAGATACATAGTCCATACTTCTTTAAAGTGTTTGGTTTGAACTGCTTTTTCTGGAAATTAACCTTTTTACAGGACTGGATGAGAAATGTGCCTGGAAAGCTCACCAAGTCAAACATAATATTCAGATTTCTGAGGCTGCTCCTGATACTGCTTAAAACAGACAATGCAGTGTGGTAAAGGAACAAGACAGGGATGGCAACAGAAATGGAAAACAGAATTACCAGGCAAATAACTGAATCTCTTGTTTTATCTGATTAAAGAGGGTCTGTGCATAACCTCTCAAAAATCAAATTCTAACTATCTGAAATTTGCACCCAAAAAATATAGTACTCAAATTTACTAGGTACCCTAAAAAAAAAGCCAAATATTTTTCTGTCTTTTTTAAGGAACAGAAAAGACCCACCCTTACCATTCCATTCCTGTTAAATCAACACTCAAGATAAAAGCCTAACATCTGGACAGAAAAAATAATTTGAGAGTATTTACTTAAACACTTTAGTACTCCATCTTTTTCATTTGTAAAATGCCACTCTCTACTCCCTTACAACTTGATATAGCACTGCCACTGAAGAATCCAATTACCAGAGTACCCAAATTTGTTTAAACCAGCTTTCAGTAGTAAAATCTAAATCCTGAGAAATACCCTAAAATCTCTGGAGAAAATAGGCACAGGCTTATCCATATTGTCCCAGCCCCATGCTGTATTATACCAGAGCCACACACTTGATTGCAGCTCCATGCTTCAGCAGCAATGGATTAAAGCAAGTTGCATTTCTTCTAATTAAAAGACACAATTTTTAAAATGAGAGAAAAGTCAGAGTCATCAACAATGGCAAGTCAGTTGTTGTGAATGGAAGAAAAGTGATGCTAACAACCATCTAATCCTCCTCCCTGTTACAGGCAACTCTGCGGGGCAACAGCAAGGGAATTATAACAGCAGAAAGTAAAGTCTTATAAATCTGGCATTAAACTTGTACATCTTCGCTCATCAGGTGAGTTTTCCAGACAAGATAAAATAACATTAGGCACTACACACACAAAGCCTCATAAGGAGTATCTGCCCAATTTAACCTGACAGATGAGAGCAGGGGAATTCTCCTAAGTCCTTCTGGTTTTCTGTTCCTTAGCTGACCCCAACAACTTGCCTATTTACCACCTGTTTCTCCTATACAAATAGTAAAGTTTTACCTTGGCTTCTTCTGTCATTTTTTAAAACTTAATTGTGTAGAAAAACACAGATGTCTACTCTTTCTGTTTGATTTTTAAATGGCAGTAACACTTCATAGCTTTCAAAACAAAAAGATTAAATTATTAAACACATCATTTCTGTAACTCTCAGGCTTTTGAACTTTCAAAATGGAAAAAGATTTGCTGCAGTAAATCTTCCATTAAAAAAAAAATACTGCATGAAGATTATTCTCTTTTAAATAAGCAATTTTTTTTTTTAGTTGTGTAGAGCTATGGAGTCCATGCTGTAAAGAATCTAGAAAAGTCTGGGCCTCTTTCATGTATGACTTTGATGATTACTCAGAAGCATAAAATAAAATAAAGAGGGCATAAGTGATGCAAGATCTAAAACAAAAAACCACTTTCAAAAGATAAAATATCGTCCTAATGTCAGTCTCATCTACCACCTAACCATGCAGCTTCTGTACAGTCTGCCTTTTGCCAAATCCCTTTTATAACTAGTAAAGGAAATGCTATTCATTTGCATGCAGCTGCAAAAATAAAGAAGGTAAGCTTCTTACTCTCATTTGAATATGAAATATAACACAATGGTTTAGGAAAACAGAATCTCAATATTTTTAAAAATAGGAACACATCAGATATTATTGATTACCTAATGTACTGTATATTTTAGAGAACAACTGCAGCTAATGTAATGAGGTGTGTCTACCACAGTACCAGGTCTCACGAAGCTTCTACTCTGCTGCAAAGTGAGAAACAGACTGCAAGGAGCAGAAACAGATGCAAATGGCAGATGTAACGTTTATACTCTTTCACTCCAATGAATCCCAGAGAGCATTACAAACTTCACTAATTATTTGTAAAGTGTCCCAAATCTTACAAATATTTTGCTAGCAGTGAAGTCATCTCTTGGCAAAGATGCTACTGCTACTACAGGCAGCTCTCCCTGGGCTAGAGCAGTATGGCAAGCTAACTGTACTTATGGTTTATATATAAAAGTAAATAAAACAAAAAAAAATCAATCAGAACACTGGACAGTATTTAGGGAAGAGGATTGAAAAGAATATATAAATAGTTCTGCATCAGAAATACTCCAGAAAAGAACACTCTTCTCCCTTCTATCAGACAAAGGTCAATCAGAGGTTATGGAAGATGTATGCTCGCTGTACATGCGTGTAATTGGAGGCCCCTCCAATAAATAGTAATAAATGGTAGCAATAAAAGAATAATAGTATTAATTAAATTAAATTGTGGTAATTAGAACTACTTTCAAAATCAAAGGTAAGTCAATATTGTTCACATTGTTGCCTGTTCATTTCGCTTCTAGTATTGTCAACATAAATTATTTGACACAGACAATATCATATGTACAGGTCAATAGCTAAAGAAGTTTCCAAAATTGTTTCACATGAGAGAATTCCATGAAGATTTAAGCTCTAGAAGAACGTGTAAGTAAATGAAACACACTTTGTATTTTCCTCTTCTCTGCTCACAGTTATTCTTCATGATGTTTGTAAGCTTAGAAACCCTACATGGAAAATTTTTAAACGCTATTAAAAGAATGCAGGCAATACAAGTTAAATGTCTCATGTAGCCCAGAACACACTTTCTCCACTGCACCAAAACAGAAATGAGAGACAGGAGGGGACTGAAGAATTCACCAACTGCCAAGACACTTCAGACCTCCAGCAAGTGCCCTGTGCATCCCATTTCTGGGCACTTTCTAGACCATCACTCTGCCAGCCCCTGCACACAAGGCAGTGGCAGCTGCGGTCACAGCACATTCAGCCACTCAGGGCCTCATGCCAGGGATGCCACATTCACGTCCACCCACACGTGCACGCAGGTCCATGAGATGTCTGTGCTCTGCAAACAGAACTATCATTTCCACAGGCAAAGGGGGAGTGTGCTTGGAAGGTGGTAACAAAATTAATGCTGCTATTCCTTTGGAATACCCCAAAACCACCAACTGAGCAATGGGTTCTAGAGGTGATTAACATGCTTGCCATCATATGCTTTTACTGTATACTACAGGGATTTTTTTTTTTTTTTTTGCAGAGACTTCCATAAAATACAGTTTATTTTAGTGAATTTAGAGGGTTGGTGAATGAGAGGATTATAGGATGCCTACCAGTGAACTGGATTTGTGTTCAGAATGCACACCTGTGAAAAGAATAACATACCTTAAAAGACTTGTTATAAGGCAAAAATTGTGTAAATTACATTTCCAAACCATGTACACTAATTTGGTCTTGGGAGAACAATAAAAGAAGAAAAATGCTGTTTTATAAATGTAAATACTATGTAAATACATAATGTATAGCCTTTCTGGATTTTACAGTAAGTTCTTACAATGAAAAGGAAAGCAAGTCCTTTCCTCCAACTTTAGGAAGAAAAGCAAGAGATGTACAGAATTTTTCAGACCAAAAAATACTGCACTGATGTTAATATTCTCGAAGGATAATGCTTTTAATTTTTAATAGGACACCACAAGTGTTTCTGCAGAAAAGCAAACTCCTAGGACAGCATTCCTGGTGACACAGACAGTTACATAGTTTTCAGGGTTCCACAAAGAAAGCTGATTTGAAGACTACCCAAGGGGAGATTATGGACTGCTGTTTATTTCAGACAGAAATGCACCTCAGGTTTGGACAGTCCTAGAAGCTGAGGTGCCATGCCCAAGGCCGGTAATGGTGCAGGCATCAAAAATCTGTTTGCTGGGACAGACTGCTTTAACTTAAAAAAAACCAGTGCAGTACCATATATAGGTAGAGCACCTTCCCTTACCTTCCTCAGTCTAACAATGGTCTTAAGATAGTGAGCAAGCATAATCCTCTCACCCTATATACAGGACATCAGAACCAATAATTTTCTAATTTCACTAAAACTAGGAATTTGGATGGATTAGTGTCACAGACTCAATTTCTTCATTCACTTCATTAATTTAGTGATTTCACCAAAAGTATGTTCCAAGGAGCTTAAAAGTCTAACCAAGCACTCTTCTTTTCCCTTCTACAGGTTTCCCATTATTTGTATTTAACTGAGTGCCCTGATAATTTTAAGAGGAAAAAAATAGGTTCTACTTATCTATCTCATCTATACCATTTATAATTTTAGCAATTGATATGACACAGAAGGAGGATGAAGAATGGTCCCTAAAACAATAATCCCAGGGGGTTTAATCTTGCATCATGGGTTTCCAGCATAGATCATGTTAGCCTCCCTTTTCTGAACTCTCTGGTTTGAGTCAAAGGAATTGGAACTGCAAAATATTCCAGGAAAACATGTACCACCAACCAGTAGAAATGAACAGAACTTTTTATATGTCACATTCCCTATTCCCTTTCACCTGGCACTTTGGTCCTTCTAAGAAGCCTAAGAAGCAAGGACTTGAAAGATATTAATCAACACAGAGTATTCAAGTCATGATGAATACTTAAGAGAAAAAAATAATCCTAGTTTTTATATTTTCAGCTTCCACTGTACCGCCTAGGCAATAGTAAACTATTTCTAGTAACAGCTGCTAAGAACTTTGAAGAGTATTTTTAGGAGGTAACCAAGCTCAGAGTATTTTTAATCTATGATTATACATTATCTAAGTCAGATCAGCATCAGTTAGGAGGTTTAGCCAGACTCTGTTCTTGTTGTTATACCCTCATATAACCTGAGGTGACTTCAAACCAAATCTTTATGAAAGGCTGCTTAAGAAAGTGTATAACAGAGAAAATTAAGCAGTCCTGCAATTTCTTGGGCAGGAACCATCTTCAGCAGAGTTTCAACTCTTTTACCCTGCAGTAATAACAATATCTCAATAGTAACTGCAGACAGATGGACTGATGTTTTCCCAAGTTCCATAAACCCTAACACTGCTATTTTAGCCATACTGGAAAAATTCATTAGTTTCACAAGGCTATGTCAAATTTTTCTCCAGTGCAGCATGAGATGAGGATGTGGCTGGTCTGATGAAAAATGCAGAACTCTGCAGCCTTGAGGAGGGGGCTATTTGGGTATTTTCTCACTTGTTTATTCCTTACTCTTTCCAAACATCAAGCAGCTGAGATGACAGAATAACGTAGCTTCAATCTTTTGCTTGTATTGCCAGATTCTGCTAAAGATTAGAGACAATTTTCCAATTATTTTTCTGTTATCGCTGGTATTCTGAGAGAGCCTCTCATGGAAATGAAGAGGTAGGAGGTAACTATCTTCATCAGAAAGGCAACCCAGCTTTGCACTGAGTAGTAAGGGTATCTTTTCCACCTCCACATTAATTACTTTTCACTTTGCGCAGTATTATGTAACATATTGCTGTGAAATTGTCTTGCAGTTTAAATTTCTCTACCCAAAACAAAAAGGGACCTGCTCCCTTACTGCCACTGAAATTGTGCACCGGCAGGAAAATAGAACAAATCAGTTGGAGGTTTCCAGACTGCACTGCTGAGAGGAATGAAAGAACAATTTACTGTTAAATGGCTGCACGACAGAGCAAAGGGATACATCCATGCCAGAGTGTTTAACCAAACCAAGAGATCCAAAAAAAATACTGCTTGTTTCTCTCCTGTTAACACAGAACTGAAGGCACAGGAAGAAGGATCTCAGCAGGCCACCAACTCACACTGACAACAGGAAAAGCAATATAAGTGATTTTAACCAGCCCTCTCACACTATTCTCCGCCACAAGCATAGGAACAGGATGCACTTGGATCCAAAAAAACCCTGTAAGTGTTATAAATTATTTATTGAAACTCTGAATTTTTTTCTCTTCTGCTTTTATTACACCAAAGAATAGTAACAGGAAAAAGGAAATATAACAAGGAAAAAAATACCACTGTAGCAACAGAGACACAAGTACTTTGATACCCTCCTCATCCTACTGCTTCAGTATGCCACTATCTGGTATCTCAGAACAATTTCAGCAAAGGAAAGCCTAACTCAATGGGATAGGGAAGTCCAGCAAAGTATCAGTGTTTAGTTTCCATTGTAGCTTCCTTACTCTCTCCCCTGGAATCATGAACAATTTCATAACAGAGGGGAAGGGTGAGGGCACCAGCCCAGCCAGGCAGACGCTCACCCCTGACACCTCAATGTTAACTGGGAAGGAACACAGATGCTATAGAAAATGACTCCTATGCTGGAACACTGACCCTCATCACCAAGGGAAAGGACAAGGGATTAACTGAGTTGGGAGAGTCAAAGAAAAGCACAATGCTACAAAAATAGCTGGGATGTGGATTCCCCGCTCCAAGACTAAACTGAATTTTTGAAAAACTGTGCAGAGATCTGTAGAGCCTAAAGTTCTTGCTTATATTTACTACACTGTGAAATAAAATTAGCCTATTGCTAGAAGAACTGACTTGCCTGTTTCTTTTACAGGTGAAGCCTGTAATTCCAGAGTCATCAGCTGGAAGAACAGAGGTGCTCAAAGGAGCTCACACAGTGCAATTAAACTCCTGTGATGTCTGGAGTAAAAAAAGACCAAAGCTTACCTGCTCCAGGGTTAGGCCACTTGTAGATACAGCTCCAAAAGACTTCAGAAACTGAATCACAGGCAGCAAGTTCCTCTGGACACAAGAATGTCTGACAGTGCCCATCACCTCACCTTTCTATCATTCAAACCCATTTTATAGCTAGAAATGCAAAACTAGCAGGAGTTTGGGGATAGCTACTGCCAATCAAATCAATATCTACAAACAAGCCAGAAAAGACATTCTTTTGTTACCAAGGGGTGCACTGATTACACACATGAACAGCATGAAAGCAAGGCCATTAAACTGAGTGAAAATACAACCATAGGACTGCAACTATTTAGTGACACAAGTTCAAACCTGGTGAACCAGTACCTACAGATGTCCAGAGATCCAAAAGCCTTGCAGATTGACACAGAGGAGGTTGAGATTCAATGCAAAAGCTTTCTGCAGTGATGTGGGCAGGCTCCACTCTTTACCCAGGCAAACACTCACCCTGAATGGCTGTTCAGAGCAACCAGAGAGAACCAGCAAAGAGGGCTCAGAACGTTTGGTACGACACTCTCAGAGGTCAGTGTGTGCAGTCTCACAGCCACAGGATCCCTTCACCTCAGTTGTCACTGATATCCAGTGCTGAACACACAGGCAACAAAGGAAAAGCTTTGAGCAGGATATAGCTACAAAATAGGGAGTTCCCACCAACCAGGGCACATTACATTCAATGCATGCACTCAAACTAGAAGAACTCAGTGACCTTAGAACAATGAAAGGCCTAGCACATAAAAATGATTAACTACCTTAAACCCCCTCCCATTAATAATCTATTCAGTATGAGACGCTTCATAAGAATATGAAAGAAAAAACATTTGGTTATTCATGTGGTTATAACATGTGGTTATTCTTAACAGAAAACAGAGATCCAAACAATTCTAAACCCGGGTTTCAGATCTAAATGCAGAATCTTTTTGAAAAAAGTTTATAAAAAAATAGACTGTAGCCCTCTATTCTTTTGGAAAATTAATTTTAGGTGAGGAAATTCAGTACATGCAGTTTAGCAATAACATTTTATATGATGCCACAAAGGAAACTATGAGGGAATTTGGAGACGATGGGAAAATTACATGTGAAAAAGGAATCGATTACAAGGGAAGAACAAGAGGTTCCACAAAAGAGGTGTGTGCGAGATGAACGCCAACAAAAAGCTGCGAGCCTTCTGGCTGCGGTTTTGGGTGCAGAGAACATGAGCGGTGATGCCTGACGGGGAACGGAGCGGGACGCTCCGTGGCCGGGGCACTGCCTGGAGCGCCGGGGAGCGCTGAACCTCCCCGTTCCCTTTCCCTTTCCCTCTCCCTCTCCCTTTCCCTTTCCCTTTCTCTTTCCCTTTCCCTTTCCCTTTCCCAGGCAGGGCACGGCTCCTGTCAGGTCTCTGTGGGAGCATCCCAGCCCGGCATGGCCGAGCGCTCCCGGAGGGACACGGGGACGCCCCAGCGCAGCGCCCGCCCCCGCCTCAGCGGGCACCGCCCCGGGCCCGGCCGGACACGCCCTGACAGAAGGACACGGAGCTCTGGAGAGACGGGAACGGGCTGGGAAAGGGGCTGGAAAAGGGGCTGGAGTCTGAGGAGGAGCGGTGAGGGAGCTGGAGGTGCTGAGGACGGAGACAACGAGGCTCGGGAGGGACCCGGTCGCTCTCTACAACTCCCTGACAGGAGGGTGTAGCCAGATGGGGATCGGCTCTTCTACCCAGTAAGAATTCACAGGACGACAGGGAATGGCCTCAAGTTGCAGCGGTGGAGGTTTACATTGGATATTAGGCACAATTTCTTCACTGAAAGGGTTGTCAACCACTTGAACAGGCTGCCCAGGGCAGTGGTGGAGTCACCACCCCTGGAGGGATTTAAAATCCCTGCGGAAGCGGCACTTGAGGACACAGCTTAGTGATGGGCTTGGCAGTGCTGGGTTGATGATCTTAGAGGTAATTCCCAGCCTCACGTTCCATGGTTCTATGAATGCCAGTGTGACTTTTGCCCCAGGCCCACCAGCAGCTGTGCCTGAGGACGAGGGGGGCTCGTTTGTGGGGCTCTCTGTTCAGACGTACCTGCCTTGACCCGTTCTGCCAGCGGCGAAGTCGTATTTAAGACCTGACAGCCTTAGTACTTACACTCAGAATTTACCTAAATTCCTGGCCACCATCTGAGGATGGCACATGGCCTCCATACATCAGTTTCTATTTTCAGTTTTTAAGGCAAATATAGATAGATCAATAAATTGATAGATACCGATGTTCTAAGTGATTCTGACTGTTTTGCTAAAGATCAGCAGGAACATTAGAGCTAAAATTAGGCAAAGTGCAGTTTTATTTCAACACTGTGATTTGAATGAACCAAAGAAATTTATTTAAAAGCTGGTTTTATGTGGATTCTCTATGTATCAGGCTGTAATAGCCAAAATTAAAAACATGACAGACATATTAAGGTGTATCTCACAGCCCTTCTAGTGCAGCACACCGCCAGCACATACCTCTGATTAAAAGCACTCCCTGAAATATGCACAGCTCCATTTAACTGCAACAAAGAGCCAACTACTCTGCCATGAAAAGTGAATTTTATTAACTTGATTCAGAGTCTGTCACTCACTTTTCAGCATCTTACATGTACCTATAATATATGTCATGGTTAATCCATTTGATGGACCGTGTTTATTTGTGCTTCTCTGATGACCTCTTGGCAATTTGCCTGCCAGTACACATCTTTTATAAGAACCTCTTGGAGTCCAAATTAGTAAAAAGGCTTTATATAGCTTGCTTTATTAATAAATAAGTAAAGAAATAAAGGCTACAAACTGTTTCTCTGTTTCTGCTGTCTATTTAGGTGAGCAAGGCTGCAGGCACTGATCTTTCATAGTGTGTAAGTGGTGCTTGGTACAATGCCCATCATTCACCCCAGCCTTGCTGGGCTTCCCAATGCAAATCTAGTCATATAAAGGCTTTTTTTAAAGCAAGATTCACCTTATCTATCAGTAGTTGCACAAAAGATATCTCTTCCACACTAAATCATCAAAGGTTTCTCTCCAATTAACATTAAAAACTACCTATAAACAATTTATAAGCATTGTAATATATCTTTTAGGATAAATGAAGCTTTTTATCATGTTTTTTTCTTCCTCAAAAATGAAATCCCGTGACATTACCAAAAAGGTATTATTCTTCCCCAATTTTCTGTAATGAGTTCTTAAATTCACATGGCAAAGTTTTCATGGTAAGTGTATTTCTGATAATCAAAATCCAGATCTTTAACAAAGCCTGCAATTATTAGTTTCATGACTAAAACTATTTCTCCCTTCAACAACTGACATTTTCAAACTTTAATTTGAATGAGGGAATGAGGGAATGAGAACACACCATAAAGCAGTCTACAGCAAAAGATTAAAACAAGGAACAAAGGGAAAAGCAATTTATCTTTAATTCTCACTATCACGCTACAGCAAGTGGGGAAAAAAAAAACAATTGTAGGACTCAAGGCAGGGTTGGCAGCACATTTTTGGCCATGGCCAGTGGTTCCATGCTCTGCTCAGTCAAGGCACTGCCGTGGAGCACAGCCAGACACAGGCTCTTGAGGTGGTCTGGCTGAAAAGGAAGTATCTGGGCAGCATTTTCACACTGTGTGAATCTTCAGTGTCTTCACCTGCTGGGCAAGTGCTCTCTCACCATCAAAATCCCCGTGACATTATGAGTCAGGTTTCCTTCAGGCATAAAGTACAATTTCACTGCATGTGGCCTAAACTGGATGCAACCGAACAAGCCCAGAAAGGCAGTACTGAGAAAATCACTGCCCTCATGGATCACATTAGTGTCAAAGAAGGGACAATGGTTTGAAAATTTGGGGTTTTTTTTATTTTTTAATCTCTTGACCTTGATCATGTTCATATTAATAAAGTGAAATTACTGTTTAGAAGGAAAGACATATCTAAAACAATACAGCTGCAAATGAAGATAGCTCTGGATTACAAGAGGCTCAGGAAATGCAGCACCAGTTGTCTCCAATATCTTTTTGGAAGTCTGAATTTAATAAGATCTACAAATATTACTGGGTTTGCAACAACAGACACCAGGGCCCTTCTAGTAGATACCACAGCAGCCTACAAGGCAGGAGGCCAGGTCACTTTTTATTTTAATTTTTCACTACAAATGCAGGTCATCTGTAGCATGGTTAAGTACATCTGGGGGAATATTCCAAGCACAGGGCACTGCAAGAGCTTTTGCCAAGTCAGACCAGGAAGGTCATTCCAGACTCAGGTGCGCTCCCAAGTACAGACAATGCAGGCAGCTATTTTAGCCACAAGCCTGTCATGAAAAATCACTGGACATAAACCAAATTCTGCAACGCCCTACTAATAAAACACAGCTCTCCCCTCCCCACAAGAATTCCATGGAAATCAGATAATTAACAAATGAGGAAGAACATAATTACAAGATTGTAGGCTATCTTTATCCCTACGAATATGTCAGCATATTTGTCACTGTTTCCTGTCACCACATACAAAGAACATGTCTTTAGTGCAGTTAGTTTAATTGACAAGCTCAAAAATAATAATTTCTCACCTCTATTGACATTTCTAGAAGTTATTTTTGCCTTAAAATATCACCATGAGGATCTGTGAAGGACATTACACATAACAGCCTGAGGCTTTTATCTGCCTAAACAACCAAACAATGGTGTTAGAAAAGTGTCTTTCCTGCTCCCAAGCATGTTCAGAAGCAAATTACACAAAGAAAAAGAGTGACCCAGTTCAGCAATGTAAATACATGTCACCTCACTGGCTTTCAAAGTGTAGCTGAAATAACGTTTGGATGCTCCAGCCTGCACTTCAGACAGCAAAGTCCATAAATATTCCCTACAATTAACAGGACCAGATAAAGAGACAGTGTGCTGGTTTTGGCTGGGGTAGAGTTCTGACAGTCAGATCACTGCAGGGGTGAACTGACAGAGGTCACGCCAAAGGCCACGTTCTTATAGCTGAGGCTTTGCTAGGGAATCCTGTGAGCTGTATTTCAGATGTCTGCATGGCTTCAAGCAGCAGGTCAGCAAGAGGCACTAAGGAAAGACTAATAACCCACAGTGAAATCAGCATCACCAGAGTGTGCAAACTATTCCCCAAACCAGCCCAGAAATAACCCCTCTACATTTGCCTAAGAAAGCCACTCTGGGTATCTTCAATTTATTCCTAACAGAATCTGTCTGCTCCACCTGTGCAAGTTATTAAAAAAGGTTATTAAAGATACATTAATTTAATTTAATTCGTAAGGCCTTTTCTTATAGCTGTACTGATGAGACAAAGATGACCTGCTTTTGCAGAGTTTGATGTGTTTCATGTTTCTTTTTTTGGGAACAAGCACCACGATGCCTTTGAAAACATGGACACACAAGACCTGCACATTAGTCTGAGGATCCGGCAGCCCTCACACTGTGAAACAGCTGGAAGGGACTTTCCAGTCCTCAGAACCTTTCCATTTCTGTACAGCTGTTTATAATGAGAGTAAAGGAACACATCTTTCCCATCCAGCCTGGATGATTAATTAACTGATGCAACAGCAATGCTGCAGCTGCGTTTGCCAAGTTATCATCCTCAGGACCATAATTAACACAGAGGAAGTTCCAGTGGGAATCAGGCTTGAACGACATCAGTGGTAACAATTAAAAGCTCCTGAAACTTTTACGGCACTTCAGAGCAGCTTCTTCTTCTCTGAGCAACCCTTCAGTTCTGCCAAATGCCTCTTGGAGGCAGCTAAGGCTCAGTTTGTTTTCACTTGAGTCAAAGATCATTCTGGCCAGCAAAAACCTCTGACCCAAGGTTTTGCTTCTAAAGTAACAGTGCCTTGATTATACTTTCCCTTTATCCCCATTTCTTTCATGTAAGCAATGAAAGCACAAGAGCAAAGTGCACAACTGAAACAGGAATTGGGGGCAGATTTCTCTCTTCAGCCTGCCTTTTGGATTTCCTGGTGAATTCTCTAGTTCAAGGAGGCAAGAAGCCACAAAGCTGTCTGACTATACTTAACTTTACCTCAGTGGAGTTTTGGCTTTCTTCTGCCACTCTCTAAAACTTCATGGCTCTGAGCTGTGGGTATTCACGCCTCTTGGCATAAGACCCAAACACCAAACTGAAGCAGTTATATTCATGTAGTGGATTTTAATATTTTTGTCTTATCTAGTGGAGATATTCCCATTTCCACCCTTGATTAATGCACTGACCCAGTGTGCAAGATTTCCCAATTCCTCCCAGAGACATCAGTCTACCCACAGACCGCAGCTTCTAATGAGGCAACACCGTTCTCTCTCCTCTGAAACAAATGCAGAGAGAGGACAGCCTTGATCTTTTATTGCCTAAGTGTTTCTGGTGCAATGATCTACTTGCAGCTGACATTTGAAACTTGAAGCTGCAGATGGGATTTGAAGGTCATCCAAACACAGCTTTAAACCTGCTCTATTTTGCTCCCTAATGTAGCCTCCATACAAGTGTCTGGTTGTAAGTTATCCTGTAGGTTCTTTTCCTCCAAGTTGATCATCTGGTATACCAATTTATGACTGGGTGGATAAGAGCAAAAATACTTTCACAGAGATTTTCCTAATTATGTCTCCATTTAAAGCAGTAAATGTGGAAAACTCAGTTTTCTCTTTTAACTTACAATGTTCAAAGAAAAAATAAAATCTCTTTTTCCCTATAACTACATGGCACTTTGCTAGAAATAGACTTCCATCATGAAATGCTGTGGTTGAGTATCTGTTGTATCTTTTCAGGACAGTGTGTTAGAGATACTGGGACATTCCCTAGGCTAATAAGTGGACTTAAAAGAATCTGTATTTCTAATTCAAAAGTGTAGGCTTTTATACCTATCTACATTTGAGCAAAAAGGCTCCCTATGTGTTTGCATAAAAAACTGACTAAAGCCTCATGCAAAGGATCTGCCCACATCTGTATGACACTTCAATCCTACTTAAACCTATTCAAAATATCATTAACATTCTTCTTACACAAATAAAACACCACCACTCTGGATTAGGTAATGGGAGACATGCTCAGTATGCTGGTCTAAATGACAGAGAAGGAACAACATAGCATTACTAGGTTATGCTATCACCTGTGGTTTCTAACCCCCTTGGATACACCACCCTCTTCTTATATAACCTCTCCTACATCATGGCCTGCACCTGCCCTCATAGATCATGCTAGCCACTGGAATCTGGAATGTTGAATCCCAGAGCAGGAGAGAAGCTGTAGCATTGAGGAAAGGCTGAGCTGAGGAGCATCACACAACTAGGGTCAGCTCTGACTGGCATCAGTGGCTACACAGACAAAACTTCCTAATTGTGGTGCTCTGAATCCTGTTAAACACAATCACAATGACTTGCTATAAAGACCTCACTATTTTAAATTACATACTTGCTTAGTAAACCCCAAATTCAGGCTCACTTAGGAAGTGGACAGAACTAAGTAATAAATGCTTCTCAAATAAAATCCCCAAAATCTAGTGATGCAAGCCACTTCACGCAGCAAACTCCAGTATGAGTTTAAACCATGAGAGTAAATGCTGCCAGACAAGGCCTTGAGCCACCTGATTTGTGCCACATCCTCAGCAGGCAGTTCTGTTCACTGGACAGGCTTGACACTTCACACTCAAAGGAAAAGGCCAACTTACAGGTGACAACAGACGGCCATGATGGGGAGAGGCCATGCTCAAAATGTGTTCCATGACTGCTGTCTCAAATTATTTTCATTCCCCAACTTACTGATTTCATTGCCATTACCCAGTCTGACAATACTATTTGTGATGATGCATGTAAGTCTCAGGAAATGCCTGCTGACCAGATACTTTACAATGGATTTCTCTAACAGTAGCACAAGTGTCAGCATGTTTTCTCACTGATTTTGTATGTGGACTACCTCTGGGATTCTTCATCTCCCATAATTTGCACTTCTTAACATTTCTCCTACAGCAAACCTGAAAATCTTGAAAATAGCAGGGAGGTGATTTTGCAGAGCAGCCTCTGTGATGTCCCTGAGCATTCCTCAGAGCAGTTAAAAAGGGAAGTTTTTCCACAGCTTCTGACCCCACCATATGGCAATGGTTAAACTCAACCCTCAGAACATCTGCACAATAATAGAAGCACCTGTGTCAAGTCAAGAATGGCTCTTTTGGACATCAGGAAAGGCAGAAAACCACTATGGGTAATTATTTTAATTATTAAAGAGCCTGGTCACCAAATGAGGGAACATTGATTTTAACAAGGTTCCTTTACTGTATTGTGCATTAAAATCATTAATCCTCAAAGCTCTGTAAAATGAACCAACACAGCTGTTTGTGAGCAGCTGTCTTCAGCAGGGAAACCAAAGGCCAAGAGGAAAGAAAGTCACCAGGTGTTAGCTAAACTACATGTTAACAAAAACGAGGTAACACCGGACACTATATACATTTATAATCCTGCTGGTTTTCATTCTGTACAGCTCTGCCACACATGGAGAAAACGTTCAATGACAGGCTGGACAGCACACTGGGTAGCAATTTGCAAGAATGCAACCAAGAAGGATAGAGGAATTCTGAAATTAATCTCAGGGGCTCGTCTAAAACCACATCAAAGGCATAACCATGGCAGCAGTAGCCATACCCAAACTCCTATGGAGCCTGGGAAATAACAGCAATTAAGTCATGGTGATAGAGATTTCATCTCAGTCTATTCACCAAAACACACAGGTTCTTTGCTGGCAATCAAGCCACTGTGACTTCCCTTGTACTGCTCCCCAAACTATCCCAATTAAAGATGTTATGTCATATGACATATGGCAAGTTACAATCACACCCCTGATGTGCAGACAGCAGCAACAGAAGGCTTTGATTCCTGCATACCTGGACTTCAGCAAGAGAGATGTAGTTCACACTCCTGTAAATGGCATCATTCCCAGCCTCCTAATCAGACTCTACATTCAAGAAACCCCGACAGTCTCTTTCTGGTTCTATCAAAACACTCATGAGGACAACTTAATAGTAAAGGTAAAGCATTGTGAGAGTAATGTTCTGCCTTACATGGAGATACAAGTGAAACACAGCAGTGATCTCAAATGGTTCAGCCCAACTCAAACTCAAAATGGAGAAGAATTCAAGATTCTTTAGAGTCAGCAGACTGGAGACACAGGCCCATCACTGCCTTGTTCCAGGAGGCACAAAAAGCACTTATGGGCTGTTCATGTGACCCAGAGAAAAGGTGGACATCACAGTCATGGTAGAAGGAAATCTCACCAATAATAATGTTGTGAAATATACAGAAGTGTGTTGACAGCCTCATTTTCAAGGGAAAAAAGGTACTTTTACACAAGGAAACCCGTCCACTGGATCTAATGCCATCCCCTGTACTCGGGACACAATTAAAGTCATCACACAAACCAACAGTGAATCAAACAACCACCTAATACCACTGTATTCAATAACTTCTGCTTTTGGAGCCATCCTGTGTGGAAAAGGTGGGGCAGAGAGCTACAGGAATGCAGTGCTTGAGGAGATATCTAGGGAATAACATGTACCCTAAACACAGCCTAAAAGTATAGGTTCAATCAGCACTAGCTCTGGGCCATTTGCAGGTCCCAAATGCCCTACAGAGCATTACCAAGAGAGAAATACTTGTTATTTGATTTAACCAGGATAGAAATAAAACTGGAAATTATTTGACTGGTGTGCAGTGATTTTCCCCAGGCATCTTCACACCAAGCTCCCTCAGTGCTGAGAAAACACCGTGGCACTTCTCAGTCACCTGCATAGCAAACACACACCTGCTTGACTCAGTGCAACCCTGATGTAACTTTGCTAATTCCACTGTGCTGACTTTAGAGTTGAATCTGTCCCCTAGATGCTACACAGCTCCTATTCACACAGCTAACGTGTGTGACTAAAGCTCTGCTCAGCTCCAGATGGCCAAACGTCAAAGAAATTGAAAAACAGTGATTGCCAAATCTCTGCTGGAAAAGAAAAAAAAATATATATACAGAAGAAATCATAGAGGGATCAGAAAACATAATGCAATATGCTGTCTTCTGTTTTGTAGCTCAAGGTATTTACCCTGTAAAAGGTAATGAAAAAATGCAAAGGTCATGAAAACCTGCAATAAATCCCTACCCCTGGCTACTGAACAGCATCTCAGCTCTCTTCATCCTGCTGACAGTGTTTATGTCCTCCAAGACAAAAAGCCACCATGCTCCAGATTAGGGGTAAGACCTCCATGCCCCTACTGGCACACAAGCAATTCCAAAGTATTAAACCTAAATAACAGCTATATTCAGATACTCCGCTTTCTTTAAAGAGGATAAGGCATGACTACAAACAGAACTATGCACTACAAAAAAAAGGGTTGCCTGTGGTTTATTCAACTGAATAAAAGTATCTATATACAATTTGGGGAGTTCCTCATGGTTTTAGCAGTTTTCCAGTATGCCAGGATGGCAAGAGAATTCATCGGAGCTACTCAGTTCAGTGCACTGTTTAGCCTGGAGAGAGGAAAGGAGAGAGGGAGGAAGGGACAGCAAAATTTTGATTACTATACAGAAATGGAACTCATTAAGAGTAGGATCAGTTTCCAAGTTTTATACAACTTCTCTTCTCTGCACTAACCTACATCTGACATCAGTCATAACACTCCAGAAACAGCTTAAAGTCATTTTCACGCCTTCCTTCTAGGACATCATGTCCTAGATCAGATAAAGCAGATTTTATATGAAATACAGATTTTACCTAGACTCCTGTAACTGCCAGGATGAATGCCAAAAGATCACAATGCCCACTGTCTTTCTTTCAAATAGAGGAATCCTTATTCAGCTTAATGTAGCTTATGAATCACTATATACAATTAAAATTATTTTAAACATACCAAAGTGTAACTATCTTCATTATCAGCAAAATTTCATAATAACTATGTATTCTTGAGCCTCTCTGTTCTGCTCACATATATAATGAATGTGCAAACCCCCCTTGTTTTGAAGTCTCCAAAAGAGGGGTTCATACTAAACACACCTGAACAAAACTATGTGTCCTATAGCACAGAACCCTGTGTAGTAACAGGGTGCTGGGTTTGGCTGGGGTAAAGTTCATTTTCTTCACAGTATCTAGTAGGAGACTCTGTTTTGGATTTGGTCTGGAAGCAGTGTTGATAACAGAGTGATGTTTTCATTATTGCTGAACAGCACCTACACAGAGTCAGGGCCTTTTCTGCTCCTCACCCCACCAGTGAGCAGTCTGGGGGTGCACAAGGAGCTGGGAGGGGACACAGCCAGGACAGCTGACCCCAACACAGGGACAGTCCAGCCATGTTCAGTACAGAAAACTGAGGAAGAAGAAGGAAGAGGCAGATGTTTGGAGTGGGGGCGTGATGCCTTCCCAAGTCACCATTGCACATGAGAGAGCCTTGCTTCCCTGGGGATGGCTGAACACCTGCCTGCCCAGGGGAAGCACTGAATAATTCCTTGTTTTGCTTTGCTTGTGTGTGTGGCTTTTGCTTTCCCTATTAAACTGTCTTTATCTCAACCCACGGCTTTTCTCACTTCCACTCTTCCGACTCTCTCCCCATCCCACTCGGAAGGCAGAGAGTGAGTGGCTGAGTGGGGATGAGCTGCTGGCTGCGGTTAAACCCCAGCAGTTACAAACTGCTGATGGTGAAAGTGCCTTGAAAAGCCTGTGTGCCTCACCCTGCCTCCAGGCAATTGTCCCTACAATCAGTCCTATGCTCAGTATCTTCCTCTGCTTCAGGTCACACCAAAAATTGGACCAATTCCTCTCTCTGACTGGCACAAATCTGGAATTATTCTGATGGCCTCCAGTTATTCCAGATTTACACAATCGAAGAGAATACAGCTTGTCTTCCAAGAGTTCCACTATCAAAAATTACTTTTTGCCAATATATTCTTTGCCCATAAAATAAGCACTGCAGTTTCTAAACAGTCATTCAGGCAAGAAACAGATGAGAAATAAAAGACATGCTGATTATTTTTTGTAGCACTCAGGAAAGATCAAATTTCTATGCCCGCCTCACCCTCTTATACTGCAGAGTATGCTCAAGTGTAAGCACAGTACTGCTGGACATTTTCAGAACAGGAAAATAACCATTTTAGAAAGACTTTTAACTTCCAGTTCCTAGTGGAAAATGAATTTGATACTAAACATTTGCGGTCCCAAGACGAACTCTTAAGAATAGAATGTTTACAGAACCCATAAATACTGGTGGTGAATAATGTTGGACAGAATGAAAAGATGAATTAAAGATTTCCTACTGGATTATTCTGGATTACAGAAATTATGAAGGGTGGGCCAGAAAAATTAAGCGTCCAGAAACTATTTCAGTCCATGATGAGTATTGTTTCTGGAATTCAGTCTGGGGAAGAAACATCAATTAATGTTTTACTAAGGACTCCACACTTTAAAGAAATTCTCAGCAGGCACACTAACATGCACTATAAATGCAGCAATGCTCTCCCATAGTGGTGTCAAAACATTATTTTTTTTATCTTAGAATTTGGAAGGATCTCAGACAAACAACATTTGTTGCTGGAAATCAGAAAATGAGAACACACTAAGTAAACTGAGATTTCCAGCCAGCATGAAGGAAGATAGATTCTGTCTAAAACTGTTAAATTTGGAACTGTTAGCAACATTACTGGTGTTTAGGCAGCAGCAGAGATTCCTGTGGAATTTATTTTCTCTTCCTGTTATTTTTTCCGTCTCCCCAATTTCATGAAGTGTATTTTGTAAACAGAAAAACTACTGTTACATTCATGGAAACACTTTTGATCAGTATTGCCTGCACGTCTGGGTGCCTTTAGACAGGTCAGGAATCAAAAGTACATTGTAATTAACCCATTCCCAGTGGGTTAACACAGGACTTCAGTTGGCATATTTTCTAGTTTCTTTACAGGCCCAAGCTGATGGCGTTTCCTCATTGCCCTAGGAAATCTCCTAATACTTCTGTTTGAAAGAGCACCTTGTATTGCAATGAAAGCATTAGTAGAAAAATAATTAAGTATGTATTCAGGGAAAGCAGCAGATCCTACTTTTAAGTAGACCGTGCAATTCAGCAGAATGGAAACACACCAGGGCTGGAGCTGTTGAGTCTCACTTAAGATTAGCCCTTTGCTAGGAAACATGGAAACATGGCACCTAAGTTAGTTTTATATTTTTCCCCCCAAAAGTCATACGCTTGCACACGTGTTCCCCACTCCCTTTCCAGGCCCTATGCTTGTGTGATGCTGTTAGAGAAGCATAACTTCATAAACCTAATTGCTTAAAAATAGGATCTGGCAGAGCACCAGCTCCTAGATCAGTCTGTGAAGCGTTCAGAGGTTTTAGGCAGCAAAGAGTTTTTCCTCAGGCTATTACATTCCAATACTTCCCTCCACTCCCTTCAGAAAATCACAAAAATATTTGCAGCAATTCCAAAGACAGTTGTTTCAGCACACACTCCCCCTGACTGACTGACAGGCTACTTGGGGGGCCCAAAAAATAAAGAAATAGAAACAAAAAGCTTTTTGACACTACAGCACTTATAACTCCTTTCTTTAACTCTAAATGTTCTCTATTCCCATTTCTTTTAATCTTTTTTAGATTCAGGGCCATTCTGTCTGTGTCAGTTCTGCTTCTCTACCAGCTTGAAGGAGGATTTCTACACACACTCTCTTGCATCTCTTGCTTTAAACATGTCTCTTTTCCTCAGCATTCTCAGATGAGCTCTTCCACTCTCCACAGCTCATGCAATCTCCTTCACCCACTGCTCTCATGGCTTCTCAGCCTCCAGAGGAAAGGGTAGGAAGCAAATTTAATATGGGTAGAAGGCTCAATCTTGACCTTGCTTCCTTGGAAAACTGAGTCATAATCTAATAGTGAAATACAGATCTTGCTGGATCTGTAAATTTGGAGGAAAGGTTCAGCTGTGGAAGCCGAGTATCACAGAAAAACCATTTCATGTAACTCTGATAATCTTTCAGGAAGAGAAATTGTGTGGAACGGAGCATGAACTAATCTCCTCCCCTCCTTCAGTTGGCTGCACAGGTGGTTCCAGTTCCTTTAGCTGTTCTCCACACACAGACTCCCAACCTGTCTGTGTGTACATGTACACATCCCTGCACCTGCACACAGCCACCAACGGGATCTCTGCTGGGGTTACCCCTTCCCTGCACTTCCAGCCACTGGACCCCTTAGTTCTGGCGGCTGCTCCTGACCTACCCTCTCCCAGCCATTCCCTTGGGCAGCAGCACCAACAACCTTTACTAAAAATACCTCCTGAGCATCATAAATAGCAAGATGGTAGGATTCTTAATCCCCCTTCAGGCATGTAGTCTTTTTGCTTTTGATAAATACGGAGTGGCAACAATGGACAGAGCATAAAATGCATCTTACAGTACTGGTCTGCTTGGCCTGTGCCTTGCAGAAAGGAAAAATGAGGACTCCCAGTATCCACAAATGCTGTCAGCAGAGGACAAGAGAAAGAGGGGAACATTTCTATTGCAAGAAGTCACAAAGTCTCCCAAACTTAAATTTTGAACACTTTTAATTCAATAGGATTTATTGGCCAAACCACAAGACCAGTGTTCCTAAAGAAAACCTTAGATCTGCAGAGCACCTGCGTCAAGCAGGGAGCCAGGCAGCAGGAAAACTCAAAGGAAGGGAAAGGTTGGCTCTTGCCCTGCTGAACTTTTGTACCACCACAAGCTGTACAGAACAAGCCAAATGCACAGTGCCAGGCCAGCCTGGCAGAAGGAAGAGCAGGATACAGGCCTTTCATGCCACTTGACTCTTGAAACACTTAGGCAAACGCTACATGAACCTCTCTAGACCCCTGCCACACAGATTTGAAAAACCCCTACACTACCTAAGGACTGAGGTCATGCTATATCTGGAAATAAAAAATATGTTAAAGAACCTAAAATCAACTGCCATTTGAGTTTAAGTTTTCAGTCATTTTCCTTATTGAATGTATTAGGGTAGAAATTCAAAAGTTCCAAAGAAAGTCCAGTAGTCTGCAAGCTTTGCTGACACCTATAATTCCAAATATTCAAAAAGCCCAATGTATGATGAAAACACTAGATGGCTTTTTGGGTTTTTTTACATTTTCCTATGTTTTATAATAATAAAGCTAGAAAATTTTCCCCTGTCCAGCTGCAGCTCTAAAGCAAGGGCATCACAAGTGCTGTTTCCTGCATAAACATGTAGGAAAATATTTACTATGCTGCAAGCATGAAAACAAATATGGTATCACTGTGGCCACTATAATGCAGTCACAGATACTGGCAATTTAAAAAATTTAAATGGTGTTTTCAAAAAGATAGAAATAAATACAATGGTATTGGAATTTTGTTGCAAATGAATCGAATCATATATTAACATAATCAGTTAACCAGAACCTTTTTCTTAGAAACATAAGACTCCAAATGTGCACTGCACATCTAAGTACACAAAACATCTTTGTCATTCATCCCAAATATCAAAACATCTGGCAACAGAAAATAGAAAAAAGTATTTATAGACATTTTTGGACACAGATTACTTCAGGTCAAGTCCGAAAGCATCCTTAAGCTGCAATCGCCCAAATCTTTTATCAGTTCCTTTGGATTTAGCTAGTGTTACTAAGAGAGAAATATAACATAGGCTTTTTATAGCAGCTGTCAATTCAACAATGATCAAAGTTTTATTATTCTTCCTTAGATCAAAGTTTGGACTGAATAATTTTGGGATTATCTCCAGCTCATAAAGTAGAATAAACAGTTTTGGATAACCACATTATTATATAACAATACTGTCTTCTTGCAATAAGTTTTGCTCTAATTTACATATGCCACAAGTTTTTAATGGATTGTCTGATTATCATTTAATTATTTTATTGGTTTATGAGGACAAGAAAAGAGAAACTTATACAGCAGCTGCAGAAGGCCATAGAAACATTCGAATGGTGTCTTGTGCATGTACATTCATATGCAGAAGACATTAATGAGAAGAGGTGAAACCAAAATTAGGAAAGTAAGACTGGGCATACTTCCAGTGAAAGGTAATAGGTTTTATATCTCTGCTCATTATAAACCAGTCAAGACATCTGGAGATCTCCTCTTGTGGGACAGAGGCATTCACACACACCTTGGCACAGCCTGTCCGTGCCTGACACGCCCTTCTGACTGGGATAAGGAACGTCCTAGGTAGAGAAAATTGGTATAGTTACATTATGCTGGCTTTCACTAGCAGGCATAAAATATTGCTACATGGATAATACTCAGCACTATTCTTTTTGCAACTAAACTTAATTGTGAAGGTGCTCAGATTTGTGTTTCACTCAGGTGTGCTTTCAGTCAAGAAAAATAATGTTTTTCTCCTTTTGGTTTTCATTCTGAGAAAACCATTCATTTCCACCCTGTCTGTTGACCACAGGCTCAACTGTGTTCCTGTTCCACTGAACAAGGTATTTACTGTTATCTTCAGTGACACAAAGTCCTAAATTCATCTCTTCTTTTACACCCTAATTGTATGAAATTCATTCATCTTACACAGTCTTTCTGGAAGTCAGCTCTCCCACAAATGTTGATTAAGAGAAGTGGCAACCCAGGACACCAGACAAAGCCATTACTTTGGCATAAACTGTTTTGCATGTTCTCTAAGTAGGGCCAAGAGTTAGAGCTGGAACATCTTTTTCAGACTTGTTGTTATTATAGGCTCTTAGCTATGTTTCTTTATCATTAACTAGGTTTCAGCTCTTATATAACCTGGTTGTCTCCCAGGCTTTCTAATGCCAAAAATAAACTGAAAGCTTTCATCACTAGTTAAAAGGAAACTGTAATTTGAACAGCAGTTTTGCTGACTTCCCTGTTGATCAAAGATGCTTCATACAAGCCTGATGTAATAGAAACAAAATCAGATTTATAATAACAGTAATTAAAGCAGAATCCTTTCATTGAGTGAAATCTCAGAGTCCTTACTTGTATAAGACTTATATTGGAGGAAACAGTAGTTAAAATGAGAGCCCATTTATTAAGCTGAGGTACCAGTTACAGCAAAGGGAATGACAAGTATTAAAAAAATGTTGCAAAAACTGTTTCAGCTTCACACGTTTTATTACAATGTGTCTATCTCTGTGATGATACATGACCTGTTTTGCCATTCCAGAAACAGAATAAAATACATTTATTAGTAAGGAAGCAGTAAACCAGAACTTCTTATCATGCCCTTCCTGTAGAGCCCACTGTGCTAAGACCACTCACTTCTCTGACTGACCTCCAAAAGGGTAATTTCTCAGTGCCATGGCAGTAAGTTACCAGGGAAAAAGTCTGTGAGTAAGAAATAGAAAAAAACATTGTTGGCTTCATCAAAGAACAGTAACAGGTACTGCAGTCTTCAGCATGCTCCAAAGACAGCTAAGCACAGGTCTAAAGGCTTCAGGGAGTCAGAACCTCACAATTTGCTGGCTGGCTTGGACTGGTTTTCTTGTACCACCCTCTAAGATGAAACTGCAAATACACCACAGGGAATAAAAGTGCCTTTTGCCTCACCTTTGAGAACATCATCTTCTCAATGTTTCCTATTTCACACTTCTGTTCAGAGTGCCCTCAGTCACAGCTGCACAGAGCAGGCATCTCTCCCGTGGATTTCTCCCTCCAATCCTACCAGCACAGCAGGAAGATGCCAGCAACCTCCTCTCTGGAGGCAGAGGGCATACTGGTGCCATAAAACACTCTGGCTCATCACACTTTTTTACACACCAATCTTTTTTACAATGGTGAGACCAGATTCTCCTTCCACTTCAAAATGTGGAGTTCAGAGGAGCACAGTAATAGTTTTCAACAAACATGAAGTGCATAGGATCTTTTCTATCCATGAAGAAAAAGCTCCAAGGATGTGTAAGCTGGCCACAACAAACTCTGCAGCAGCACAGAAGCCGACACAGGCTGCATAACCCACAGAAGAACTTGGGCAGGTACTCAGAGGTAGCTCCTATTCTCACCAAAGCTCTGCACGTTAACTCCAGCACGTGCACGTGAACAGCAGGCACTGCACTGTGGATGTGGCTGCATTTCATCAGTTACATGGAGCAAACTGACTTGTCAGAGCCCTAATTCTGGATTAAATACTGGATTGCAAATAGGAAAAGGATGTAAAACAATCCCACCGCACCAGTGTACCTTGTTGAAGCCTGTCTGGTCCAACCTTGTTTACAAACTAAGGATTTCTCTCCACAACATATGGGACCACTAAAAATACAGAATGCAATGCACAAGAATGTTTACAGAACTGGGACTCTTATTTGGGTGTGAGCTTCTGAAAATTTATTTCTTTCTGAAAACATGACACAATAAAGGCTGAGTATTTAAAAATAAAAGCATGTCTCACAGTTTTTCTCTGCTATTGCTGTATAATGTTTAGGAGTTTTCTTTAGCTTTTAATGAAGGAAAACACCTCATTATAAAGATACTGTTGCCTAAACACTATGTGATAAAAGAATTAAAGGCTACTTGCTGGTCTCAGAACTCACAGGGGAAAGTCTGCTTTCCACAGTGTGATTCTGCCTTAGCACTGCAAAACTAAGAAATACTACACCAGTCACATGAACTAACCATGTGTGGTTTTCATCTTCAATTACTAACAGATTAGATTAAAAAATAATTTGAAATATTCAATTCAAACCTATTAAAAGAAATCTCCAAAAGATTGCTTTCAGAGACTGTGAAACACATGAGGTTCTGGTGTTCTTCACTAAAAGCAATTTTGCTGGCTTTTCCTTCCATAAGCTGATGCTTATTTTCCTTCTTTGCAATTCCTTTCAAAGCCATGCCTCTAAAATAGACTCTACCTCATTGTCCCAGTTTCCTCTTGTTGTTGCCATTAGTCTATTCAACTTTTTCCATGCATTCAGGACTAATTTTCATTAATCTCAAAGGTTAAACAGCACAGACTAAGCTTTGTTGAGGGGGGAAAAAAGATGGGACAAGGCATCAAACCTTAAAAATGACCAGCTTAAAAGAGATAGTGCTGTTTAAATCAGATACCTCTGTAAAACATTCTTCTTTCCCCATGAAACAAAAGCTCTATGAGGCCTAAAGATTCAAGTGCAGCTACTGGTTCTCATGTACAGACACGTACTGCTTTCAGTGATTTGATGATCCAGGTGCTGATTCTGAGCTACTTAAACCATTAAATTGAGGTTCAAGCCCTAAAATGAGTAACTAGTGAAAAAAGCAAAAGTCGTTACATGTATTTAGAAGAAATAAATAGAAAGTACAGACAGGATTAAGTAACAGTATGAAATCAGTGTAGAAGAAATTCAGGGCAAAAGCTGAGGAGAGAGAAGCTCTCAGAGCCAGTTCCAAATCCTGCCCTGCATAGGTATTCTGAGAGGGAAACAGCTGTGTTGGCATGACTGCACACACAGCCTGCCTCAGGTAGTGCTGCAGAGCCCCAAACCCTGCCAAGAACGTCTTCCTTCGGGCTATGGAGCCTTGTACCAAGGAAAATGGGGAAAATCACTTGGACTGGAAGCAGTAAGACTGCAACGCTTAACTACTATAAGCACACTGAAATTCTCCACTTTGAAAATGAAGGAAATGCCCAGCCAGCTCACACTGCCCCACTCTCCAGGTCACTTGGCCTGAGAGTGTTTGGTGACAGCCATGAAACAGTCACATCACGAATTAGGGATATTATGACATGCCTGAAAGAACTACCCCTGACAACAAAGAGAAAAACACAGCACTAGATTTCAGAAAGGATATGGCAGCCACCTCTTAAGTGGCTGGTTCCTTTAGATATGAGCAGCAGTACCCTGAAAATCACAGACCGTAATAAAACATTGACCAGAAGCTCCCAGCAGCAAGTTTTAAATCACTCAGCATTGACTTCAATCAATAGCATTGCTGCCAGCAACAGCAGCCATGTCTACAGCTATCTGAGGAGAAGAAGAAGATTTGGAAAAGAAAAATAAAGACTGTTAATGGTAGGAACTCAAGATTTAGTACGTAAATTTCTCATTGAAAAATCTGTTTTCTTCACACAAAAGTTCCGAACTGTGAGATAGATTAACCAAGCAACGTGCACAGTGTCCATGGAGAAAGAACTGCTACCAGACCACAACGTAATGAATCAAAGTTTATCATCTGCTGTTAGAACTCTATTATCAACTTGTGTAAGAACAAATGAGGCGCCTGAGAAGAGGTCCAGAAGGCAGAAATTCCCCTGTTCTGACCTGACCCTCAGATTCAGGGAAAAGAAAAAGAAAGTTCAGGACTTCTCACCTGTAAAATGAGGACAAAGCCTCTCTCTCACCACCATCATGGTGATTTATGTGTCTGAAATGAGAAGTGTTTGATCTACATTTGCTAAAAAATCATATAGGAAAAAGCAAGGATTGTCATATAACATGAGTTCTCAAGCTAAACAACTCTACTACTTTGACTATTGAGCAGGCTAAAAACTGCACCTACCTTCTCTACAATACCCACATTTGCAGCATCGGAGTGGCACACTAAAACCTGTTAATACTGGACAGCAATAATATTTCTTCAACACTAGCTTCTGTAAAAATTCAGTGACTTTTTCATGAAAAAACCACAGTGCTTTTTATAAACCTCCTATTTCACGTGTCTTCATTTTCCTGAAGTAGTTGCTTAATGGACTAAATACAGCTCATGCTAATTCTTTCAGCATTTAAAGAAAAAAATTAGCAAAGATCTTTGTATTTGATCACACCAAACACTTCCATTTGTGCCTGTTTGCTCTAGCATAACTGAAGATTATAATAGTTAAAAATAGCCATTTTTCCATTAACTTAGACCTTCATGATAACAAGTAGTTTTGACAGTTTTTAAGCAGTGTGAGATAACATGCACAAGTAGGTCACAGTTATACTTGGCTTTAGAAAAATGTCTTTCATCCAGGGAATTTACAGCTCTTTGCAAGCAAGCCCTTAGGTAAGCAGCAATCTATAAGGCTTACTCCAACACCCAAATTCACTCATGTATGAGTCCTAACAGCAACTACTTAACAACAGCTGGAAGTAGAATATTAAGCCTTTTGCAAACTGCAAAACTAAAAAGCCTGACTGACGTCAATGGCAGCTCTCCACTGATCCCAACAGGCTGTAGAGCAGGACATGAGAGTGCCCTGGGAAGGACTCCAACTTGACAAGGAAGAGCAAAGTGATTTTTCAAAGTTCGTTTCATCTCCTAGTTCAGTCACAAGATTTCCAAAATAATTATTTGTTCAAGCTTCTGGGAATACTCATCTGTGCTGCTTCATCTGGCATTTGGTCAACACATCTGCTAAAGCCATACTACAAGGGAAGTGGTGGAAGAATGTTAGAGACCTTCCATTTACGTAACAACAGCAGGTGAGGGACAGGTGTGAAGGACTGCAACAACATAGTCTGTTAAGAGTGGAAGGAAAAAAGGAAAATTTCAGAAAATGCATCTTACAGCACAGGTGAGCCATTAGTCCTCACAGCAGCCCCTCTGAAAAACTTAGCTACCATTATTTACCTTGTACAAGTAGGGAAGCATAAAACACTTTAATCCAGAGCTTTATTTAAGGCAAAATTACATGAATTTGTTTTATTAGTTATACTTTATGTATTGACTTACAATCTGTCATCATTTCAGTGACTATATGGGTAGTTTTGGTTAAATAACAACAGGGAACTAAAGCAGAAGAGTTAAAAGGAATGGTCCAAAAGTTGAGAGGTACTGCTGGATTTCAGGAGTTTCTTCTGTCATCTGTTGCAGTCAGTTTACTACACCATGCTGCCTCCTGGAGCAAAAGAGATGAATAGAGAGCTGCACAGATTGAACACTAATAATTCTGTAATGTTTTTTACTATCCCTTGAATATCTTCTGCAGTTTAGTAAGAAAAATGGCACGGGTGAATGTTTAACTCTTTTGCTATGCTAGTTATGCTTGGTATATAATCAACAAGCAGACAGCTCCAAGTGCTTGATGCATTCAGAATAATAATGATCACCTTTGGACATCTAACACCACATAAAATATTAACAATCAATATTCGCTGAGCTTGCAGACCATAATTATACCGTGGTTTTAATGAGACTGCATATGCATGAGGTAATCTGCCTTCTTGAAGCAAAGGGTCCCTATCTGGCATTTGAACAAAGCCCTAACCCCTTTAAAACTCACTTCTTACTTGTGCTACATTCTCATGAGTAACCTCATTAAGACCTGTCATAGCACTTAACTGTGTAAAAGTAAGTTTCTATGTTGAATTTTAACAGCAGTAGTGTTTAAAATGATTAATAATAACAGTGGTCTATAATTTTTTACACACAAACAGCCTTTGGTCAGCACTGAATAAATCTATTTGTTTGCCCAGACTCACATATTTTTCACATAAATCTACCTGTTAAACTTCTAAAGGATATATTGATAGAAATTAATATCTTTATCTGTTTCATGACTCTTATTCACTGCTTCCCTAAAGTCCCGGCGGCTGTCTTGCTCTCTCTCTCTCTCCAATTAATTACTTTGAAAAAACTAGATGGCATGAGAGGGACTGAGAAAGAATTCACTTTCCTTCTCCAGGCAGCTCTCCAGCAGAATTAAGCAGGCATCAAACATCATGTGTTGTGCAGATGAATGGGTAAGAGGGGTGGTGGGGGGAGGAAAGGGGAATATGGCCATTGGAAATGTTCCCTGGCTTTCCATTCTGTACGGTTCAGGTTCTGTGAGTCATCTGCAAAGCTGAAATCACAAAGTTTTATGTCACTTTCTCAAATCCAGGTACCCCTTCAATGACAACAAATCTGCTCCAGGTTATAAAGCTTTGCTGGGTGTTCTCCACAAGTACTAATGCAGCCTTAGCACAGTGCTGATGCTCATATACTTAGTGTTCTTCCAGAAATGGATTCTTTGGAGACCAGTACAGTCCATTTCTCCCTAAAGCAAGAAATCTACTGTTCCATGAAGAATTATGCCACTCTAACACCATTTATTATTTATATCTAAAATGTGTGTGATGCTTTAGGAGTATGGCCATAGCCACAAAATGCCGACAACCTTTTAGCAGTCACACGATGTCTTCAATGTGCATGAAGCTCCTTTGGATGTCAACAGGAATCCAAGCAGATGAAAGAGCTGGTCCATGCTGAGCAGCATTCAATACATGTAAATGCAGAGAGATCAAGGGATGAACAAATAAAATGCATCCTTCCATTCAGGGGTTTGTCAATTTGTAATATATAATTTTTATGTTGTATTAGTTTCAATTCAGAGATAGCCAGGGAGTGGTTTTACTTGTCGTTACTGTGCAGATACATGTCTGTCTTCAGGAGATGCTTACAAGTATTTCTGCTTTGTTATGACAACATTCAGAAAATGCTTAACTTTATGTTTCCAGTCCTTTAATTTGTACTAACTGTAACAAAAACCCTATAGCATCAGTCTTTGTGCCACATCTACTGGAAGCAGAACTTTGTGACGAGATCTGCAGTCAGTGAGGCTGATCAGTTCATCTCCAGCCCAGAATGGAAAAACACACAGCCAGAGTTTACACACAAATGCATGCAAAAGACGAAGGCTATTCAAGTTTAGGCCATAATTTTAAAAAATGCAAATCTGAAGTAAAACTCAAAACGTTAATTTCAAGCCAGATGCAAATGTCCATCAGAGGTACAATCTGACGATTGGATTTACCACCACACCCTACCAGGAGCACTTGCAATGACAGGACAAGCCGGATGCCTCACTGCGCTCATTCGACACCCAGTTCCAATCCGTTACCATTCCCTAAGCAGCAACACCCGCCGAGGTCTGACCCTACGCCCACCCTCACCACCATATTCCTTTCTCTGCATACATCCATACATTCCCACCGACACTTAAAGCATACCGAGCCGCCGTACTTCCCCGTGCCCCTACAGCCGCCCCCCGGGCGCCGGCAAAGGCGGAACGGGATCCCCCGCCTCGCCGGCAGGTGCGGCGGGTGCCCGGCCCCGGAGGATGCTCTGCGGCGCTCAGCCCCGCTGCAGCCCGCGCCGGAGCCCCCCGCACGGCCCAGCTGCAGAACGGTACCGGGCAGGCGACGGCCGGCGGGGGGTCATCCCCTGGCCTCCCCCTGCCCCAAAATCGCCGGCGCACTCTCGGGGTGCGGGGCACTGGAGCGAGACCGGGCAGCAAGGTCAGCGCGGCTCCGCCGCCCGCGCCCCGGCCGCAGGCGGGGACGCGAGCCCGGCGCTGCCCCGGCGCGGCGGAGAACCCACCTCTGGCAGACATGGCTCAGGCTCGGGCTCGGCAGCCGCAGAACTACTGCCGGTGCTGCTGCTGCTGCTGCT